>JAQIVF010001434.1:0-14096 GCA_034698365.1 Steganacarus magnus | reverse complement strand
AACTAATTTTAGAATATCATCTAGAGTGACATTACCAAAGACTGAACCGAAAATATTTTTATTTATTGAGTCTATTATAATAAAATATTAATTTTAACTTAAAAAGTGAGCTCTCTATGAATGTGTCGTTCTTGTTTTTATATTAGATTGTGATGATTATTTTATTATTTATTATTACTGTTTTTTATAATTCAACATTTTTAAGATCTTTAATTCTTAAATGATAACATTAAAATAAAATTAGATAGAAGTTTCTTATATATATATATAGATAGTATTGGTCGGAAAAGAAGCAAAAAACTACTCAATCTTTGATCAAAAGTTAAATTAAGCATATAATAATTGATTCAATTAGCAGTTTACGAACACACGTACAAATATTAAGGGATTAAAGTTAATAGAATTATTATTATCAAAGTAAAGATATTGATATTATTCGTAATAGATTTTATTTTTTAAAATATTTTAAAAAGTGTTGAGATGTGATTGAATTATATTCACTGCAATCACTTAAATGATTAATATGTGGAAATATTGAGTAACAATTTTAATCTTAAGTATTCCACTAAATCTATACTTGATTTCTAATATATAATTAGTATGAAAAATGTAACTTCCATTTTCGACTTTGTTCTATAATTGTTTATCGAATTAATTAATAAATGTTAGATTCATTATTTTTTATGATATTCTAAACTGTTATTTGAAAATTAATTAACAAAAAATGAATTGTTGTAAATATCGTTCATTTAATTCAATTATATAATTCCAATTAAATTAAATATGTTGAGGTGGACTAAACAATAATTCTTAACTTGACTTTCCATTTATAAAATTAATAGACACAGTTAATGTCTTTTATATATACCGTTATTAACTTTAAATTACGTTTAATCAATGGAACAAATAGTATTTTATTAAATGAAATATTTTTATTTTCTCAAAACTTCGATATTATTTGGATATAATCCTTAAAATATGTTCTAAATTTTTTCCATGTGTATATATGATCAGACATCAGACTCGATGTAGAAATTTGATTAATTCTAAGGAATAAAAAATTACTTTTACGATCTTTTATAAATGCCAATACATTGTTGTTGTTGTATTAACCCTCCACTGGAAACCTTATTATAATTCCATACTAGCTAATAGTGGCAGAATTTTTATGCACTTTACATTAGCCAACTTCCAGTTTATTTTAACGAATAAAATTTTTTTCTGCCACAATTCTAGTCACTTTTCACTGTCGCGTTACTTTTGCCTGATTCGTATACCAAATGCTATAAAACAAACTTTACAGGCTATTGGCACTGAAATGTTATACAAAAAGAGGTAAAGAAATTTAGACATCATCTTAAATTAAAATTATTAATTATGTTATTAAAGAAAATTAAAATGTGATTTTTTGTAAATTTATTTGCAGATATATTTGTGAAGAATACCTAAAATTATATGCATCAAACTCAAGAAGTTTTAATAATACTATCACTCAAAGTAGTGGTGGTTGGAAATCTTGCCAAGCTTCTGCTGGAGGGTTAAAAGATGAATTAATTGTTTTTCATTTGAGCATAAAATATCTAAAAAACTAAAAAAGCTAAACAAGCTAATTATTTATACATATTTAAAATATACTATATTGACAGTATTTGTTATGTTGAATAAGAGAAATCATTGAAATGACAATTTTAAAAACATTATTAATTGTTTGGGATAAACGCAATCTTTTTCCTTTTCTTTAGTGGTTGCAATCATTTTCTAAAAAATAATTCAGTTAAAATTTAAAAACTTTTACTGAAACAATATATTCAACAATTTATTTTAACTTAATTTCATTTTATATTTGAAAATTCTCTTGTCTAAAATATTTTACTTTTAATTTATGTCAGCTTATACTTTATACTAATTATTTGTCCGAATTTTAATAGACCCTTTTGCGACAAAGTTTTTATCTACCTTTTTTAGCTGCACAAAACGATGCTGATATTTTTCGTAATTTTACCTATATATACTAAATCATTTATTATAACGATTTTATAACTTTTTTGTTTTACACTTGACTTTTTCTTCTCAAAAACTAAAACTGGCATGTTATTTCTTATAGCTTGTTCATTTATTATTTTTTTAATATGAGACTTCTTACAGATAAGGTTTAAGTTTAAATTATACACAAACAATAAAAAACACTATTATCAAGTTTATATTATTAGTTCTTTAAATCAAAGTTTATTTAGAAAATACTATGATTCTATAATTTATTTTATAACTATCAGTAATTTACAATATTGATAAATCAAAAATAAAATTCAAACTTAAACTAAAAACTGATAAATCTGGCCTAATATTTGAATAAAAATATAACGGTTATCGGAAATTGATCGAATGTAGATGAATAAAAATTATTATATTGACGTTAATGTTATAAAAATATTAAACAGATTACTTTTAAATTTTCAGTTAAGCATAAAGTATTTGAAAATTTTTCGCCTTATATGCTTAACAATTGAAAAATCCATAACTTTCTCTAAACAATCCTCGTTCATATTTTATTCTAAACAAAAATTTAAATTAATAATTTATTTAGAAATTTTAAAACTTTGACTTATAAAAATAATTAGTATGTTATCGTGCAAAAGTAATTGCGTTTATTTTCATTGACCTTATTTTAATTTTCACATTTTATATTTATATATCTTATTTATAATTGTCTCATAATAAAATCATGTGAAACTATAATTTATAGCTAATTTTATTCTGATTATCTATAATTATTAAAAATTTTACTTATTTTAAAATTAATAAAAATCTATATATCTATTTTACAAACTAAGTTTTATTAATCTATTTTTTATCATTTATTTCTAAATTGATGTAACCTATATTTAGAAATAAATGATAAATAATGAATATAAAAAAATCAATGTAAAAAAACAAATAGTATTCCCGAATCGCATTTAATGAAAATATAAATACTGTAAACTGTTTATAAATGATAATTTATTTACTATAATAAAAAAAGTAAACAACTTTTGAAAGTTTTTTAAAGATTCAAATTTTATAAATAAATTAAATAAATGCTCTCAAAGAAACAGCTTATAACTACCGATGATGTTATTATTTTAACAATAATTTATGTGATGATATAAATTTTATAAATTAATAAATATTTAGTAAAGTGGTTTGAATTAGACTCCCAAATTGTAAAATTTTCAGGCACGAGCCCGGCTTTGGCCTTACAGGTTGAGGCCCGACCCAAACCCGATTTTTTGAAAATTCAAAAGCCCGGCCCGACACAATTAATTAGAAAAATATTTAAATAAACTATATGACACAATAGAAGAGTAATATTGAGTGTTTAAAATAAAATTAGCATAACACAAAAATCGATAAACCATAAAATTGTATCAAAAATATTAAAGTCGGGCCTTTTTAAAGAAAACCTGAAGGCCAGGCCCAAGCCTGAGCCCGAGCCCGACGAATTTTGGGAGTCTAGTTTGAATAATTATGTTGATCTTATAATCAAAATTACTTTTTCAAAACACGATTCTATGGAGATTTTTTACTCATAATAAATCTGGCCTTCAAAAAATGTTTTAAGATATGTAAAAGTTATTTTAAAAACTATGCAAAAAATATTAACAATAATACTTGATAATAACAGTTAAAAATATTCTAATATTGTTTTTTTATAACCATTTAGTGCGTGTTATCCAATATTCTTAGATAAAATTATTTATCAATTAAAGACACTTTATGTTTGAAAGTAGTGTTTCGTAACAAAATACTTAAATTCAAAAGTGAATAAATTTTGCAGATAAAAACTTTTATTTTCACCGTTAGAAAAAAAAACTGTTACAGAGTAAATGATCTTAATATTGTAGCCATTATTTACATGTACTCTACTAAAAAGCAGTAAAAATGCGAGTATATTATAGCATTTAAGCATTATATTACATTATAAAGTATAACTTATAGCGAGAGTTAATATGTAGTGATTATAATTTATTAACACGATATTCTCTCTCCACGCCATAACTTTGCAAAATAATTTTAGACTACAGACTGTAACTTATATTATGTCTGGAGATGCGAACGTAATACAAAAGTACGCAGACATATATATACTGCACATACTTTAGTTAACGTTTAAAAAAAATCGGGCATGAATTATGATTTAAACACAGCGCACACCAGATAAACGTATTTATTAACGGGTATATGAAAGAGTGAAATGTCATTTTTTCGGTGATAAAATGTAATAGAAAAAGTGTTTGTGTGCAGCGTTTGATATTATGCGCTATATATAGTATTAGAGATTGCGAGCCAGAATTTATCCGCTAATTTTCAATACTATCCCGAAGCGATTTATTTTCTCTGTTCCCGTAAGTGTTATTTACTTCGCTGATATTAGTCGCATTTGAGTGTTTTTTTGTGTGTGTGTGTCTTCTTCTTAATAACGGAAAAAATGTACGAAACTTTAATTTTAGAAATTATTTTCACTCTCCAACTCGTAATAAATCAAAATTAGTCCATATAAACGGCGGTTCATGCGATGCCGTCGATTGTCTTTCTAAGACGCAAGTTTTTCAGTCCAAGCCATTAATTTTGCGCTCATCAGTGGACAATGTAAATCTTTTCCAAATTTTTTTCTTAACGTTTTTCATAATAAAAATTTCTTCGTAAATTTCGCGTGAAAAAGAGTTAAAATATAGTAATTTAAGTGTAAAAAGATAGTAATCTATTATATTTCTTTTTTTACGAGAAAAGATATATAAATTCTTGGGATAAACTTTGAGTTTCAAAATTCTTCCGGGAAACTGAATTCTTGAGAGTTTCCAGTTTAAAAACAGAGTTAAGTACAGTACAGTATTATTTGACTTTTATAAGAAATATAACCTTTTTCCCGAATTACTAGCATTTACTGATAAATCCATAACCCTTTCTCATATACTCTACTGTTACCGTTAGTTAATACAGTGCATCATTAATATCGTAATATGTGTGAACGTATGCGCGCAAAAACAAATGAAAAAGTCTTATGTTAATTTCAATATCTGCGTCAAAATAGTAATAAATTTCTCATAAGCGGTTATAAGAATTCATTAATTTATATAAGTAAAGTGTATGTGTATGTGTTAGAGAGAGAGAGAACTCTAGTAAATGATAAGTTGAGTTATGCATTACTCATTGTGTGTAGTAAATGAGTAAAAGTTAGGGTAACAAAGCAAAAGTGAAAATAAAGCAATATAAGAGAATGTGTAATCCATCTTTGCTGCCAACGCTCTGTCCCTGTTTGCGAAAGTCACGGTATATTGTTATATGGTGTATGTATGGTATATCGTGGCTCGCATATTGCATATTATTATTACTCTTCTAACACACAATATTAGAATATGCTTTATGTCGCATTTTACTTTATGCACACATTTCCAGTGTCTGCTCGCACAGACAAAATATAGAGTTTCGCTTTATAAACTCTCCAGCGAACGCACATCATTCTTCATTAGACCGAACGGACATTATTTAAGTTAGTTTGTCAGCCAAACGAAGCTTTACTACTGCACTCCCGAGAGATTACAACCAAAAGAAAATCCAAAACTGTCCACGTTTTACCCGAACGCCCTATTTTTTATTAAGTCAATACAAAATTCACAACTTTCTCCTCATAATTAGATTTGTAATGGCGCTGCAGCTGATAGTTTCCTCAGCTTAATCGTGCCATTGATACTACCGATACTGCGATCGATGCTTTGCTGTGTTGTTGCAGTGCCAGTAGTATATTGGGTGACACACACACACACACAAACAAACACATTATTTTAATTTAAAAAAATTTTGTCGTCGACAACACATCTTCTGTTTCCTGATTCCCAGAACTGCTATTTGTTGAACGCGTTCTTATAAATATTGTCAGAGAGAGCTATTAAAAAATAAAAGAGAGAGAGAGAGAGAGAGAGAGAGAGAGAGAGAGAGAGAAAACTTTTTTTGTTATCTGATTTACAGCAGAGAGTAATTTTATATAACAAATTTAATATTTTTACACAATGTTTTTTATATTGTTTCTAAAGTTTAACGAAAGAAATAAAGGAGAAGATGAAGCTTAGTAAATGAAATTTCCGGACAAAGAAATACAATTTTCAAAGTTTTTTTTTCTGTTTTGATTTAACAGTTTAAAGAAAAGTTTTTTGATATTTTCGAATCAAAAGACTGAAGAAAACTTTTATTCTACGAGTTTTATTTTATTATTGGATAACTTATAAAGATTCTGTTTGTTCAATGTTGAGATAAACAATTTCAAATTTATCTCAAAATGGCAACATTCATTCAATTAATTATTTTTCTTAAAAACGGTTAAAAATTGGCCATTTTTTTAATGAAAAACAAACATAACTTTTTTAAGTAAATCAATCAGAATGCATAGATTTAAAATGAATAGTTTTAAACAAACAAATCGATTTTACCATATCATAGTAAAGGAACAAAAAAGTATTGACTGTGATTTTTTTTCTCATGAAATTCAAGTGAAATGATTTTCTGTAATAGGCGTTTCACTATTCAACTTTTCAATTCTTTACTGTAATTTTTTTGTGCTGTAAATGCACTTTACTATCAATTAATTTCAAGTCTAACAAACTTTTCTTCTTTTTTTTGAACCCATGTGCACATTCTTTTTTTATCCTAAAAATTCTCAGAAATACTTCAATGTTATGTCAAAAATTTACTATAAACTAATTGAAACGAAGGAAAAAAAACTATAATTCTGAATCAAAAATTAATACTTTATTGAAACTCTGGTACGATAGAAATAAAACGATAGAAATCTGGTATTATCGCGCTATTGAATTGAGAACTGAATTGGTAGCGAATCAGTGGAACAAAATAAAAACAGGATACACGCGAAAAACGAAATTAATAATGAATAAAATTGTCAGTAATTCTCAGACTGGAAATCTCAGCTTCAAACAAATTGTTTAAATAATTTATACGAACGCCTTGTCAAAGGCTTATATAAAATATCGCAAAACATTATTGCCAAATACTATTGCCACTCAATAAAGCGCTTGATTTGCGAGAATTGGTGTCTCAATTTTTCTGCTTATGTGCGATATTTTGTGAATAGCGTCTAATCAGTGCCAGACTAATTTAATTACAAAGTTCCGAAGTGACGATAAATTTAAATTTAATTGGTTAAAATTAGAATTATAGAAAAGTAACTCAAACATTTATCTTACAATTTCCTAATTAAGACAAGAGTTTTTTTGTACAATTTTTTTGTTAATGTATGAAAATTCTTTACTTAAGATTTTTATGTTCACAGATTAGGCTCTCGGATGAGACTTCAGATCAAATATTAAAATTTGAGGTAACATTTCTAATTAAATACGAATATACTTATTGTGACTTACGATTTTAAATAAATTTTACTATTCATAAGCAACTTAAAACTAACTATACTTTAAATAAATAATTTATATAAATTATAAAACTGATACTGATTAATATATTCGCATTAATATCATAAATTCTGGTTTTCTTATCGCAAAATTTCTTTGAATTTCCGAAAAATAATTTTTAAACATAAATCGAATTCCCGCATAATGTTTTATTTATTTATTTATTTGCTGAATTATGTTTTAAATATTTATGTATTTATTTAAGTAATTATTATTTTAATTAAATTGTATTACTATAGTTGACAAAACATTTTCTGTGTGTGACTGATTGCAACAAATATTTCTAACTTATAAAGTATAAATAAGTTATAGAAAATTACGGCAAAACTGTTAACTGGAAAAATGATGTCAATCATAATTTACATAATTTGAAACAGTTTAGAGCAATTTTGAACATTAAATGTGCTCAGGTGTGTCGCTCTAGTAAACTGACAGAAATGAAATTACTTAAGGGGATTATCTTTGTTTGAAATGAATGAAAATATTGCTGAAGTGAATTTAACATTGTTATAGTCTCTCATCCAATATTAACTTTTATTTTAATTGGCTAAAAATAATTTTTCATAAACGATTTTATAGTTGACATCGCAAATAGCAGATTATGGTAATCGACTGTTATGTTACTGACTAGGATTTGTTTTTCATTTTTATTAATTGCAAAAAATTTTTGGTAATTTTATGAAGTTAGTAAGAAATACCTTATGAAATGTAAACAAAATTTTGAAGTAAAGTCTGATGTTTTACTGATTTTTAAAATAATTAAATTTACTTAAATGTTTAAAAATGTATTTCAACTTTAAAAATGCTAATTAGATTACCGAGAACTTAATTAGTCAGAGTAAATACGACATAATATTTAAATTAGTGTTACATAAATGATAGTTGAAACACTAGTTGTACTCTCAAGTGGTTGTCTGTCTGCAGAGCTCAACAAATAACAAGCGCACCGAAATGCACAGAATTTGTGTGTGTGTGTGTTTGCCGTATGTGCACTGTTATGTGCATTTGTGTCACTATATGTGTGATAAAGCCAGACATTGTTTCGCATAAAAGAGTTGATAACTCGAGTATGTTTTGGTCTTCCTTTGCTCGCTATCTTTTAGTTTCTTCTATTCCATTCTTGTGTGTGTGTGTGCTATGCTGGCAGTGGAGAACATTTTAGGGTTTGAGTATTGATTCACTCTTAAGAGTTGTGTGATCACTCTCTGCGATCACTCAATGCCTTCCGTCCACTAACAGACACTATTAGATTTTATGTTAGAAGAGAGCCGAATGCAACTTGTTTTGCAAACATTATATAATATTATACCGTTTTAAGTTGGAGGCGATGAAGGATACTGTCTTCTCTTATTTTTCTTTCATTCTCGGAGATTGCATCTCAATGTCCATTCAAGGTTAACACAAACTCGCGTTAAATTCTAGAAAACTGTCACAATTCACACCAATATTAGCGATGGCTGCAACAAAACTAGGATAATGGCTCACTTTATATACATTCCTATCCCTTAACCAATAGCATTGTTGCTGTGCTGTGTGATAATGTTTTTTGAAATTTTAATGTATCTGACAGTGAGAGAGAGAGAGAGATGGAGAGAAATAAAGAAGAGAAATAAAAAATAAGATCAAAAAATGCTGCCAAACATTACAGCGCGAAGTATTGAGTTTAATTTAAAGTGGCAATAAATAGTACGCTGACCATGAGAGCGCTGGCAGAGAAAGAAATAATCTCGAGTAAACTGAAAACTGACTCGAATGGCAATCGTTTAGAACATTGCAAGTAACGTTAATATCCTGCAATGTCTATAATGTCAAATCTTCGAACTGAATTTCAAACTTTCGTTATCTGTCACCGCAAAGGCGCAGATAAATTAAACTCGGCGTGTATTAATATAATTGAAATAAATCTAGAGAGGAATCATATTCTTTATATTTATAAATATATATCTTATTCGTTTCAGTTATTTTTATTTTTCATCGTTGTTTAAAATCTTTACCATTTAGGCTTCATATTAAATTTAATGCTTTCTATTTTGAATGTTTACGGAAGTAAAATGCTTCCGAAACACAAAGAAAAGAAGAAATGAGAGGAAAGAGAGAGAGAGAGAGAGAGAGAGAGAGAGAAGAGAAATTGAGTAAATGTCATATTTCTGACGTACAATAGCGAATTGTAGTCATAGTTAATCCACAAGAAAGTATACTGATTTCGTTTTGCGCAAAATTATGGGAATTTTAAACACATAAACAAAAAATTGCTTAAACGATAAGTTGAAAATTTTTTGGTACTCTTAAGCTATATTTGTTAATTATCAGACTGTTTAAAAAATAAGTTTAAGCACTCTTTACGCATCATTAACTTAATGATCAGACATAAGTTAAACATAGCTCAATGCTCGCAACGGTACAAACTGTTATCTAAAAGCATCATCCGATATATAACTGTATATATATATACACACACACGCAATAAAATAAATAGTTTCAGCGAAAAAGATTGTGCCGTATATATGTATGTATGTAATACATAAAAATAATAAATGACGCAAAGAAGTTTTTTGTTTAATAATTAAACTTTGAAAAACAAGACAAAAATAACCGCAGCGAGCGATCGAAAAACAAAATAAAAAAATAATTTCATTGATTAATGCTGTATAATATAATTTTTCTTCGTATTCTTCTTCGCCAATTAATCAGAGTGTGTTTATGGCATAAACATAAGCTACAACACAAGCTATAATGCATTCATTTTGATATATCAGCGCACACTGAATCTGATGCTGCCGTTCTCTCTCTCTCTCTCTCTCTCTCTCTCTCACTCCTCTATCCTATACTTTAAAGAAATTTATAAAAAGAAATCGATTCTCAGTTTACTGTTATATATATAAAATTCTCCTTTTTTAGTGTAATAATGCATTGCCATTGTGTGTGCCATATATGCACATCGATGCTCACTATTGTTCGCTCTAAAGAAAAAGATGCTCCGCTCAATGCGTTTTTATCGTTATATACCATTTCGCTGCTGCCGTGGACGACGCAAAATGGTAATGTTAGATATTTCTCTCCATTTGGTGCAAATCTAATAAATTTTTTATTTTCCTTCCGCTACTATCCTGTATGTAAAGTAAATTCGTGTTTAGTTCAAATGACCCAAAACTGACATTCCTGTTCGAAATGGTAGCCACGCGTGTGTCGACGTCGACCAACGTATCACTAATTCGCAAAATTTGACTGAATTTAGTCGCACAAAAAACTAATATAGTTATTATTAAAGTTAATATGATTTTAAACGCTTATGAAAGCAATCTACTCATAAACCATAGCAAAATGAAAAAAAATTTTAATTAAATTTATGATCAATTGATAATAACATAAAATTGATAACGATTTTTTTCTCGAAGAAAATTTAAAATTTATTAATTTGTCAAACATTAAAACGAAGATAATTTCTCATTCTAAATATTCTTATAATGTAGAATAATAGCATTGCAGTGCACTTAGAAGTTTGTGCAAAGAAATTTTGGCGAAACTACTAAAGCGAGAGAAACTGCTAAAACTTTTAATTAGCTGCGAGTTTGTTAAATTAAAACAAATTAAATCCAAACAACGGTGTGTAAACATAATAACTTGACTAATTTATTTAATTTGTTTTTTTTTAAACTCATTTACTGTTTACCAAAAGCAAAAGCAATTTGAAAACCAGACACACTCGCAGACACCAATCTGATAGGGAGTAACAAATCTATAAGTTCGGGAAATTTTGCTGAATATAGTGAATGAAACACTAAAAACGAGAGTAGAGATACATATCGGAATTTTATATATTCAAACATAAATTTAATGCAGAGAAGTTGCATACAGAACACAAATATTTATTGTCCGAGTGTTATTAAAATCGGTATTGATGTGACATTTTTGTGTATACAACTTATTGTTCGCCTTATTTTATTGTAAGCAGAAAAGTAACACAACACACATATGCGACACTATTTTATATGCTATACAACAATATATATGTATATAAAATATATTAATTTGTTTTTTTTGGAGAGATCATTATGTATGTGCATTGTGGAGTGCAATTCAAATTGAATATGCAATCGCAGCGAAATCCGCTTTGAAATCATAACAAGCGGATTGTTTATCGCCAGTTCGCTGTGTGTTCGGCTGTTCACAGCACACAGGCATTCGTCGTTCACAGCATTTGCTTTTCTGTCTTATGATCGCCAAAACTCATCGAAGTCTGCAAAAAGGTTTTCGCTGTGCGACTAAATTACACCCTTTGCGCGCTGAATATATATTTGCCACACGAGAAAGCAATGCTATTATTAGTTGAGCTCACAAATTATGTTTTATGTTCATCGAAAGTCGCAGCGCAATATGTCCCAAATGGCCTTTTTATGAATTCTCTCTCTCTTTTTTTCATACATTTGGTGTATTGCTTGTGTCACTAAGTATAGCTTTTTCTCCATTTGTAACATTTACTCCGTTTTTTTCGCGATCACAATAGCAAATAAGATTTTTCTGGCTTAAATATTAGCGTTTTTTTCGTAGTTTATTGGTTTTTCACCATCAATTATACTATTGCCTTATTAAAAGTTGCGACTCTAGTTTGATGCACAGAAAAACAAAAGATTACTTCGTCATTGATGTGATGTGTTTAACTGATGGAAACTAATGTAGGCGTTCACATCAAACAATGCCATTCAGCATTAATCCACACACAATACAATTAAATTGTTATATAATTCCTTAAAATAAAATAAGTATAAAACTTTAGTAGTTTTAAATTTCCAAATTAAACTAACGTTAGATTAAAACAGAGCTCACTATTTATCATAACGTATATTAAAATCAAATAACACCCACTTCTGATAATTTTGTATTAATTAAAACCTTTAATAAATACTTGAATTTATACTGTACAGTACATAGCAATTTTACAAATCTCTCATTTTTTATGGTAAATTCATATCATATATTTTTGTTTAATCATTAATTTACCATTGTTTGATTAGCGGGGAGTTTATTAGAGACACATTAATTAATTGACTTGGCTTATAGCGATTTTTTTTGTAGTCAGCGACAATATATTTAATAAACTGGTAGTGGTGTGACTAAACCTACTGGTTATCAGAAAAGGTCAAATTTTGCATTAGGATTTTCAACTTCCGGAAGAAATTCTTATTAATTTCGAATATACTGCTTACTTTCATGATTTTTGTATGCATTATTTCGCTGTCAACTTTGCGAATTTCGGAGAGTCTTCAATCTTCTTCATTGGAGACATTAATGTTCGATATTAAACGCACAACATTAACAAGCGTGGGATGTTTGCCATCTAAGCTTATGCTTAAAACTAATAAATATTATTTTTTACACAAATAAATGTTTTGGCATTGTAATGGACATAATTAAGCTCATAACTAAGTTTTGAGCTCAGCTCAGCTTAAGAATACTCAAATTTAGCTTTTGTTTTTTGCCACTCTTACTGTCTAAAGGAATATATTCTTAGTGATAAACTAACTCAAATTTTTTAATTTGACATTTAAAAACAGTTAAACTTTAATAGTGTTTACTGATAACAAGGATGCAAACGCAAAATCTAAAGTTGTTTATGGTGTGTACCCGATATGTCACATAATGAATGCTTATAGTTGGACACTTCAATCGCATCACATCTCAGATGTGAATGCGGAATATGCATAGACACTGAATTTAAATTTTTATTATAATTTATAATAAATGTCAACTGTTGGCGCACACACTAGAAATTTTCGAAACTCAGACGTTCTGATTGAAAAATGTCTTACCATTAATTTGAATAAAATATTCAGCGAAGAATAAAAGATTCAGTGAACAACGAATAACGAAATGCAAAATAAAAAAATAATAGTTTCCAAAAATAACAGCTTCTTTTTTCTATGTTTTTGTAACTTTGTTTATTTATAACAAAATTAACGGATTTAAATGTAATTTTCTTGAGCACAAGTGTAAAGTGTTAACTTATTTTAATTTCTAATTCCTATTCTAATTAGAAATTTGCCGTTTGTTTTACGTTATGTATGCCAACAAACTAATCAGTTTAAATTAAACAACTAGAATTAAAAATTAAGTTTATTTCCCCGAAATTCGATGCTTAATTTGCACAAACGTAACTAGTTTTTGAATAAACAAACAAACAAACAAATAATTGGGCTAATTTGCGAACACATTCACTGAAGTACTTTTTAAAACAATTTTATTTAATACACACAAAGCTTCTGACAAACTTTTAAACTAGTTTTCAAACAAGTTTCAAACATATTCGGTACTTTGTATGAAAGTTTTTTGTTTAAACAATTAAACAATTTAGCAAAAAGTATATATAGTTGAAATTTTCGCAACAGTGTTCTGGAATATATTACCTTAATTTGTTGGACTTATTAGAAATTGTGTTGGCTGTTTGAGAGCTAAAGCTATTTTATAAAAAAAATTCACTGAAGTACTATTTGCAACAATGCCTTAGGATCGGAAATTTTTTGTTGAAACTATATGATTTAAAAAGAATTGTATTATTATTTGTGATAATTTTTTTTAACAGTAATACAAAATAAGACAATATGCTTTTAAGATCAGAATTTGGTTAGAGTGCACTTTGAGTGGGAG
>JAQIVF010001433.1:0-14099 GCA_034698365.1 Steganacarus magnus | reverse complement strand
AGTAAAACTATATTTTTAACGCCTTTAATTATTTCTCAGTCATGTTTAGTCACAATGGCAGCAAATAATACTCAATTAAGCGTTGACTTTATCGACTGTATGTTTAGTGATAGACAATGGACTCAGCCTGACATAGCGGCACAAAACGTAATAATAAAGTTGTCGATAGATGCACAACAAAATAAATATTAATGATTTATTTATCACAAAAAAATAGTGCGCAACTAAGCTATCAGTTAACTGGGATCAATTAAACGAGTGCGCGCTCGGACCTACTGGTACTCAGATCGAACGCGTAATGGCAAACAAAACTAATTCACTAAATCCGCCACAAAATTGGATTCCGTGGATAACACTAGATGGCGTGCACACCAATGATATACAAACCAGAGCTGAGTCTGATCTCAAAAAACTGATATGCGATTCGTATAAAGGTATAAAACCCGATCAGTGCAATGAAAAGGCGGCAGATTTAAAGTTTATAGATATACCTTACTTTATATTAACTTTACTCTTCGATTGGTAGTTCTATTATTCAATTAAATTAAAATATTTCAATAATTATAAAAATAGTTAGATTTTACTCTTAAGTTTCTATATTATTCTCAAGTTTTTTTAAACCTTTAATAATTTGAATTTAGCATCGAAAAATCTTTATGCCTATATTTATGAAATAAAAACAAATTTTTTAATTATAAAAAATGATTATTAATTTGAACATAAAAAAAACATTAAATCGCTGCAAAATATTTTAAAACAGAGAAAAACAGGAAAAATAAGAGAAGACGAAAAGCAAAACTGCGTTTAAGTGGCAAACGGCGCCATAGATTTTCAAGCAAAAAACTTTGCGACTACTAATTACTGTTTTGCTGAAAAACGAAAGAATTATTTGAGAAAATTTATGTAAATGCAAAATACTATATTTAGTATGAGTTTTAACATACAGACTGTTTTTGATTAATGTCAGAAATATTTGATAAAACTATTTTATTGTTTTGTTAAACCACTCTCACTAAACATTCTTCAGAATTAATAGAAAATTAGTGAAACTGTTTCATAAAAGAGAATGTCCTCTATTTCTCTCTTGTTAATAAAAATAAATGATTATTTTATTAATTTATCTGTTTTTAATCACTAATTATTATTTTAAGCAAACATTTTATTTTGAAGTTTTTTCAGAATTACAATTATAAAACTGGGCTTAATTAAAAAATTCGAACGAAAAAACCCTCAGTAACACAAAATTAATGTATATAATCAAATTAAGAATAAATAATAAACTTATAAATTTAAATTTTATTATTTCATCAAGTTTTACAAAGATTAAGAAAAAAAGCTAAATCTAAACTTATTTTATCGCCTCGTGTGTGCTTTCTATTTATAAGGATATAAGGATAAAAATTATTATATATCTATTTATTTACAAATATTTACTAATCATAACACGTGATTAACAGACAACGATAATAAAAAACCAATAACAAAATTCCTACCTTATTTCAGTTAATACTACCATCGGAAACATGCAATTTATTTGTTGAAAATTATCTTTTTAGAATTAGCTGGATTTACTAGTTTGTATTTATTAATTATTTATTTTTCAAGTTACACTTTCAATCACACTGTGTCACGATATTATAAGACATAATTGGTCGGTATATGTTTTTTTTGCATTATATATAGAAAATGAGCAGTAAATCAATGAAAATTAGAATTTTTTTGTGAGATAAAATTGTTATCTAATTAAAAAAATAACCTTCACCTATTATATAAGGAGGTAATAAACAATTATGCAACTCAACACTCAACTAAATAAATAGTGAAAGATTACGTTGACTTAAGAGTACTGCGGATATCCCGACGAACTCTGACACAGACAAACAAATAGACCGAAATTGCTAAATCCAAAAGTGCGCTCACTCTCTATAATAA
The DNA here is from genome assembly GCA_034698365.1 of Steganacarus magnus. Lineage (NCBI taxonomy): Eukaryota > Metazoa > Arthropoda > Arachnida > Sarcoptiformes > Steganacaridae > Steganacarus > Steganacarus magnus. The sequence goes on along the minus strand of JAQIVF010001433.1, from coordinate 12,167 downwards.
ATAGTAAACAAAAAAGGTCTGGATTATTCTCACGGACATAATTGCGGATATAATAATGCAAATAATCTAAATCATATCAATTAAATAAAATTGATAACTAAGATTTATTAATTGAGAATATATATAAGGTTTCATTTACTTTTATTGAAGAAAATTTATTACTAAATTTATTCATGAATCAATATTAGATTTTTTGAGTATAACACTAACACTGATTTCAAGTGAGTTCATAGTTTACAAAAATGAGTTATCAGAAGACGCGAAAATACTGGCAGAGGGTATTACTGCGGAGGAAATTATTGTGAATCGAAATGAAAGCGCAATAAATCATAGAATTGCGTACGAGTTCACTGAAGTTTATGGTGGAAATTGGTTGTGCTTTGTTGCACAAAAGGTATGTTTATTATCACAAAATGTTATAGAATTATTTAATAAATAATATGTTTACTTTTATTTGAAATTTATTATTTGAAGTTTAATTTAAAAATTGAAGAAATAAACTATGCGTTTATTTTCAAGGTTTAATTGATACACTATTGACGCAAGTGAGTCCATCACCGAACACATTGCTGTGGTTTGCGTATAACACCACTAATGTTTTAGTATATCAATCACAAACGAAAACAAGCGTAACTCTTGAGGTAAACTATTTAATACCCGAATTCGTGATAAAATTTAAATTCAAAAATACTATTTTATATCTATTAATTCAGCTGAACTACAAAAATATAATTACCGAAGCGCTAAAATTTAATATAACAGCAAACGGAACGAGTCTATCAAGCAATGACTCCCTTCCGCCAAATGCGCTACAGTTAATCAAACAGTCATTGTTAGAGAATGCGCTGAATTGCGCCACAATTGCGGCGAACAATTGGAACGCTAGCAACTGTTTTAATAAGATATCGGCGTCAATACTGGCCAAACTCGATGCCCAATATCCAGTCTCTTCGTGGGGCTTTCAACACGACGTAATGGTGGGAATACTGAATTCCGCTTCGATCGCGAAAGAGAGATACAGATTCTACTATTACGTGGTGTTTGGAAATGTGCTCGACGTTACCATTTTTGATAATTCAATTCAATAGAGGATTATTATGATAATAATTGAATGATAAATCTAAATATTTAATAGCTTTGTTTAAAGCGTTTAAAAATAAAATTAATTAAACTATTTTTGTTGAAATTTTTATTATACACTAAAAAAATTCATCTAAAATTGTTTATAATTTTCTAATAAAATTTATTGTTGTGTATTTGAACTCTAAGTCACATCAATATTAGTATGTTTTGCTACTCATGTTAGTATTTAACTTATTAGTTATTACTGCCTTCATTATTAGTTAGTTTGTCTTTAAAAGCAATCACACGTTGTTATACATGTTAACCTGTATTACATTCAATTAATATATTGTTTGGTTTGCTATACATTTCAATGATAATTCGTTAACGTGCTTCTTGTGTTTCAGATCACTAGCGATCAGAGATCTCTTGGGAGAAGCACGCGTTAACGCGTAATCAATACTACGCAACTACTACTTGTTGGCCGCGCATACACAACATTTATATTCGATTAAATCTATCATTAATTACGAGAAAGATATTTCAGATTTCGGTTACTTGTTTTTCAGGCCATTAGTCATTTGGGATATAAGTTAAAAGTTATTTACCTCGTTATGCTTTAGATTATCTCTTGTTTTGAAACTATTAGTAATTATGTACTGTGCCCACCACTCTACTTCTTGCTTTCGCATATCCGGCATATAAAATAAAAATCTGTGAACTCTTGAACGTTTGATTAAGTTATAGAAATTTTTTATAAAAAAAATTAAATTAATATTTATCCCAAAAGCTTAATAAGACACTTTAAAAAAGTAGCATAGCTGGAGTAAAAGTAAATAATTAGATGCGAGGAGGCGTCACTCAGTTATTTTAAATAAAGAATGAAAGGCTGTTATTAATACTACGATTTTATGTGATTATGTTCCAATAGCATCTTGACATTCAAATTACTAGAGATATAAAATGATAGTATTTGCTTCTTTATTATTTCATAAATTAGACGAATATAATTGCAATTTATGCACGAATTGAATGATTAGGAACCGTTTTATGCATGTTTATATATGCTATTTTTTCAATTTTTAACAATAAATGCTATATTGCTTTTTTGCAAATTTTTATGCTAATTTAATGAAAATAAAAAAAATTATCGTTAAATTATGATGAGTTTTCCTATGGTTCCAAAAATTTTGATTAACTAAAGAATAATTAACGTAAGTTTTTTTATAGAAAATATCAAATTTATAAGTTTATAAAATTCAATTAAAAAAATTTTTAATCAAAATATCAATTTTTTCATTAATTATTTAAAATAATTTCTATTTTTACTGCTATTTTGGCCAAATTTTAGTGCTATTAATAGCGCTATTTTGATAAACAATCATTGCTATTATTTTGGTTCTCTACAAATTACCTTTTGTTGCATAGTATATACTTATCTCAAACTTATATCAATTTCTATTTTTTTATATTTTAGTTTATTAGCTTACAAAGACTATAGAAGTTTGAATTACATAAAGCTAATTTTGAGATGTTTTATCTATGCTTAAAAATACTATTATTGCTATTTTGATGCAAAATGCTATAAATGCTATTAATAAGATATTATTCCTCAATTTTAAAAAATTACCGTTGAATTTCGACGAGTATTCAATAGTTTATTAAATGTTTTATTAACGTATATTAAAGTTCAACTTTATTTTAAATATAATAATAGATATAAAATTTTCGGAATTATTATCTGTATTTTTTCCACCTTTATATGTAGTGTCTGACGCGTTTAATCGCTCACACGACTCTTTCCTATCCTCATGAATAATCTTCCCACATTTGATTTGTATTTTAATCTATTATTTTCTATCTTTATAAATCTTTGTGTTAAAACTGTATTTCGTTTATATTTTACGTTGATTTACATGCTACTACTGTGGTAAAAAATTAACTACTAGTTTGCAAAAATATAAATATTTAATAAAAAAAATTAGTTAAATGTATAATAAATTTAAAAACACAATCTTTAACATAATTATCGGTATTGAACTGAATTATATGCACAGTATATAACTTTTTCTTCAAAATACTTTGCCAGAATATTAGAAAATGCTTCAATAAAATATTTTTAATGGTATAACTTTTTAATAATGCTACATATATACCCACCTGTTGTTTTTAATGTATCTTATGTTTTGTGTATCCTTTCTTGTCTTTGAAATTAGTATTGTTATAAGCAATCTTTTAAGTATTTATAAATAAACCAGACACTAAATTATAAGTCGCTTTTACCCAGTATTGATAGAGAGTATTATTGTTTTTTTTCTCTTATTTATTACTTACCAATATAAGCTTCAACTAGATAACTAATTACAGAGAACATGTTTATGTTTAGCATTTGCAAACATGTCTCGAAATTTTCATTCCGGAATTATCATGCAAATTATCAATAAATTAAGTACTGAACTCTTGAATTCAGTTGCAAACAAAAAACGATAAACAGAAAGTTTCATACTACGGAGTAACCATTATACAATTAATAAATCATTTATTCTAAATTTTAACTGCTAGATCCACTGCTACTTTTATCGCTTATCTATTTTAAATGCATTATTTATTTAATGAGAATTTGATTAAAAAATTTTCTCTTGAAATGTTTCAGATAATTGAATAAAATAAAAATGGTGACTTTTGATATGATAGTAGATGTTTATGATTATTTGATAACATACTTTGTTTTTTCAAATGGTAATGAACTAATGTTAATGTTTTATTGAAAAACAGTGGATCAGTAACACCTCTAATAGTTGTTTACTAGCGTGACCAAACCCCCAGGTTTGAGGGAGAGTCTCTATGAATTTAACCTTTTTCTCAAGGCTCTTTGGGTAACGTAAGATTTTGACGTTTAAAACTGTCCGAAGTTAAAAAATAAGCATTAAATGTAATTTTTTATACTATTTTATTAAAAACATTATAAATGCTTTGAATTCAAAAATTCGTGATAAATTAAACTTAATCATTGATTTTATTAGTTTTAAATTATATGTAAAACAATACAAAAGCTATTAAATCCAAAAATATTAGAAATTCAGTTAAAAATATATAATTTCATACACGCATTTAATAGATTTATTTAACTAAAAATATCTCCCGGTCAGCAGTTCCCGGTGAAATTATTAAAAATTCTTTATGGGTATTAATTTTTGCTCCAATTTTACTATACTTTCTACCAGCTAGTTATTTCAAAAGTTTAATTAATTAATTAATTACAACTTATTTTTTATTCTCCAATGTAAACTGATATGTTTTATACATTTAAATAAAATATATTAAGTAGAATAAACTTGACAAAAGTAAAAAAGAATTGATAATAATTTTATTAAAATAGTATGATAAATGAATGTGTAGTTTTATTAATACCAGCAGTACTGATACCAGTTGGAGTAATATCTCTACCCGAAGCAGCAATTACTGTTAGATTATTGCATAGAATCTCGAAACCATCCACTTCTGAAATTTTTGACTTATTAAACAACACAGTTTTAGTTATATTGCCAAAGTGATAATTTCTTAATGCTGACTTCTTTTGCTCCTCCAATGTAACTAACCTTTCTTTAAGCTTCTTTATTTTCTCACCTTTCAAGTTTTTTTATATAAATATGTTTATGTAAAATGAATAAATATATATAAAATGTGGTATTTTTATGTAAAGATAGGAGACTTTTATGGTGAAAAAATTGGTAATTTTAATAAGATTTTTTTATGATTGGAAGAATTTATCACAACAATTAACAGTCAATTTTCATAATCACTTATAAATTTTCTAACATTATTAATATTATAAATTTTTGTTAGATTTTTATTGCTGAATGAGAAAAAAATTTTGTTGTGATTTATTATTATGAAAAGTTTTTTATATACTTAAGAAAATGTTAGAAAACTTTATGTGAGATTTGATGTTCACTCTTCAACAGCTGAGTTCCAGAGAAAAAAATGAACATTTTAACATTATCTATAAGTTCAATTTTATTTTTGATAAAAGTCCAATTTTCCCTCAATAAAGTCTAATCAGTCTAATATCACATTCATTAATACAAACATATACGAATGAATGTGTGTTTCGGAATAATCACTGTTTTGCAAAAAAAATGTTTAAAATATTAACCTTATTTAAAAAATAATAATGAAATAGTTCCCCTAATATTTAAATGTGATAGAACAAGACATTTTTCGAGTGTTGCGACTGTGATAAAACGAAGCTTATATCTAATCGATGAGTAAGCGATGCAGTTTTCCACGAGCTTAGCTCAATCACGCAAACGAAATCGACATCGATCAGCTATTTAGCCATCTGTTTCGGTACAAACCAATACAACGCATCACCGAATCGCTCGTTTAATTGTTTGACACTGTTATAGTCGAGATGATCGTAATGACTGATCACAATCGCGTCGCAAATACATTTTCTTACACGCAAGGCATCTGTATCTGTCATATTAAATGATCTAAACATTTCTAGAAACTACTTTATTATAAAACTAAGAGTATTTAACATTTATTAAAAAATGTTGTAATTTATACCTTTGAAGTCCAATTAATTGCGTCATTGACGATCTGGTGCTGAATATTGGATCGGTTAGAATGTTTATACCATCTAAGTGTGCGATTACTGTCGAGTGTACGATGCATGTAAGAGACAATTTGTAATTATCTTTATCGTCAAAGTTTGGGCTTAAAATAAGAAGAGATCAGTTAAAATAAGATAATTAAAAATTTTATTTCTAAAGAAGTGTTATCTTTTTAAATTTATTAAGAGTGTTATTCATGTATTTTTAATATAAAAATCTCTAAAAGTTTTTAAAAAATACTTAAAACTACTACTACTTACACTATTATTTAAATATTGTCCCTTAATTATGTGGTACAGTGATGACAAACTGAATATAACTACAAAACATGACAAATTTTTTATTAAATTATTCATTTTTAGTCCGTATAAGCGTGTAATGTTGATGTAATAATATGTACTGGTGTTTAATAATTTATTTATTATCTAAAGAGTAAATATTTATTAATGTTCATCAGTGAAAAGAATAGCACTCAAACGACAGCGCACGCACGCAAACACACGTACACACGCAACAATTAATAATTAATAACATTTAATAATTAATACCTCGGAGCTATAAAAAATTGATCACTTTTTAAGAGGTTTTCGATCGTACTGACATATACTGTTGGTTTTTAACCACTCATTTATACAGTCTTCACAGAATGATTGCAGACAACAACTGGTGACAACCGGACATCGAAGTATTTCTTAACATATACCGCACATTAACTCCTGTTTTTCATTTGGCGACAAATCCACAAAATTTGTATCTTTCATTTTCAGTAATAAGAAAAATATTCAATATAACTATATATATATTGAAATAAATTTTAAATATTATTTTAGTATGGATTTTTATAGATTAATAAAAATAATGTTTATTACCGATTTATAACAGATAAAAATGTATTTAAACTTTTTTCGTTGACTGACCACATAGTTAAATATTTCTTACTTTTATCTTTCGGTTGTCATCGATTTAGTGATCACTTCGTGATTTAATTTTAAGACGTTTCTTAATTAAGGCTTATTAGCAGCACTTCTTTATTAATTTTTTAAATGCAATGTAGTTTAAAAAAGTTGCACAGACATAATGAATATAATTATAAAATGTATAATTAATGCAGTTTATTGGCGTCTGAGAGATTCACGTATTATTCAAATATTTGCGTTTGGGAATCATATGTTTATATTTTAATAATGCATAATGCCTATGCATATGCATATTAATAATTATTATATATTAAATATAAAAATATAATCACTAAAGCTATCAAAAACCGGATTTTCCGCTTAAAAACAGGACAGATGGGAACCGTACTACCAACACAAACCACAAGTGTGTTTCGTAAATAAATTTCAAGTATTATTACTGTAAATATTTTTTTCTCTCCCCTTTTATTTGTGTTTAGTTGTGATGATAGCATATATCACTCAAATTATTAAACTATAATTTTAAATTAAAATAATTCATTTAGAAGCAAAATTTCATTTGTTAAATTGCGATAAAAACCTGACGTAAAATATTTTATTATTTTTATGTTGCATTATTGATATAATTGCGGATTTTTGTTTTCAAGTATGACTAACTACTTATAAATTTTATCTATAAAGATTATAGAAATATTTTTATTTAACTTTCTATAAGAGATACATGTATAAAAGATAGTAAAAACCTACTTTTGTAAACATCTATGAAATACATGCAATAGTTTATTTAAATTAACCCTTTTACTTGACTATCATTATAGTTATCTTCAACCTTAAACATAATTTTAATAAATTTTGAACAGTAATAACAAGACAAAACACTTTTTATTATAAAATACTTTGACAAACTGAAATATATATTTATTATAACACAAAAAAATGTTTCAAAGTAAACAAAATTGTAAGATAATGTTCTCTTTCTATAGAAAACTAAATTATCATATCTTTTACTTTAACTAACATTTCAGCATTAGAAAAAAATTGTAATATATTATAATTAAAAATATTTTAGAAATATTTTATATAACTTAATAATAATTTAAACAATATTATTTAAAGCAGAGTTGAAAAATTTTGAGGACTAAAATATATTAATAGCTTCAATCGATTATTCAATAATTAAAATATAAATAAACAGCAAAAGCTTTATAAATAGTTATAATAGATTACATTAAAATAAGAAAATATTATAAATCGCTATTTATATTTAGACATTTAGGTTGAATGAATTTACAAAGCAATTTTTTCAATTTTTATATTGAAAATTTAAAACTATAAAATAAATATAACAATGTAAAAATTTAAATATTTATTTTTTAAACATTTTTATTATTTGAGTTTAGTTATTAGTTATTATATGAGTTATTTACGCATGAATTTTGTATTTCGGTAGACGACTCAGTTTTAATTTAATGTTTTTAAATGTAGTCTGCGAGCAGATAATAAAATTTATTTAGGTTGGTTTATATTTAAAAGATTTTATTTCTGAATTGTGTGAAGAGCAAGGTAACTAAAATGATATAAATTTTTATCTTCTTAAAATTGTAACCACATAATCTTTAATTTATTTACTTGATATATTTTTTCAAAAAAATGTTTTTATTAGATCTAGTTTAACTTAATTTCTCTAAAAATTTTATAATTAATCCTCTAAAAATAATTTTAATTTAAAGATAAGAAAATAAGTTTGTTATAGCTCAATAAAAAAAATATTATCTACAAATGAATAAAAAATGACGGATGAAATTTTATATGCTGAAAGGTTTAACCTTTAGTAAAGTATCATTGAAACGTTAACTTATTACTAATCTTATAATAAATATTTTTAGTTTAATCTCTATAAAACTCTTTCTAATTCGCCAAATTTTATTTACGTCAACAAAAACGAAGTGATTCTTGAAACGATGATACGTATTATGAAATAAACGCAATTATAACTTAATTGTTTTAATTTAAGTAAAAGAGATATTGCGTTTTAAAAATAAAATTATTCAAATATTCGTCACTTTTTAATTGAAATTTCATATAAATTTAGTTTATGTAAGTATAAAAATTATTTATTTAATACATTTTATTTTCTACTATTTTGTTTTTTAAAGAAAATTTAATTTTTATTAAGAATATTTTTTAATATTATTATTGTTTTCAATAAAATAATGGGTTTTTATCTATTATTTGGTAAATTAAAATAGTTAATTTTAATTGTAATTCCAGATAAACAAGTCTAATATTTTATATCTATTATTTTCTGCCTATCTGTAACAATATTATACAATAGTTGAATTTTTAATCTAAATAATTTTTAATATAATCAAACAGTATGAAACTAATGATTTACTAACTAATAATACAGTGTAATAAACTATTAAAAAATAATAGAAATTTAAAATTAAGTTTAATTAATGCATATAATATAGTAATCCTAACTGTTGTATAACTTTTAAAATAGACAGTCATTATTTTCTACCTAATCTTGCTTTATGGAGTATAATAATACATAAAATAAATACGAACAAATAAAACTTAGTGATAAAACATTATTTTACCTTGCAATGTATAGTGCGCATCGACTGTTTGTGATTTAGTCGTATAATTAGACGTGTTAATATTAAATAAGCTTAATATTTAATTAGTTTAAAAACATGTTCATTCTATTCAGTAGTGTTGTGCCATACTTAATTTTGCCTATTATAATTTTTGTTTAAGTATATATTTTAAGGAAAATTAATTAATAAATTCCTACTATATTTTGCTAAAGGGCGCAAAATGAATGTAGTGTTTAAAAGTTTAGGAATTAACTTAAGTTTTCTTTTTATCATAATTATCATTTTTAAGGCACGTTTAACACAAATAAATAAAAAATAAAAAAATTCAACAAGTAATTTTTAGAATAATTTATAGATGATATAAATGTTTATTTAATAAATAAATAATAATGATTAAATTAAATTCAATATATAAATGTATAAAATGATAGATACTGATAGAAGCAAAACATATCCACGTGCTAAGGCGTTACAGAAATAGGATATCAAAAAAAAGAGAAATGCTATCAAATAATTTCTAATAAAACCAAGTAACAAAAAAATATGAATTTAGTGTTATGAAAATATATAAGAAGGACTTACGAACTTAGTTAAAACTAGTAATAATAATTATAATAATAATAATAATAAACCGTGAAATAAATATATTTTGATTTAAACAATATATTTTTATTTTATTAAAAATAGTTAAGTATGTCTGCAGTAACAATAGTTGAAGAGAAAGATGGAAATTTTGAATAAAATGAGGAATCATTGAAGAATATACTTCATCATGAAAGTGCTATTAACAAATATGTAATAGTAATTACTATTACTGGTGCTCTGCGAAAAGGCAAAACAACATTGCTCAATTTTATTAAGATATTTCTAGAAAATAAATGGAAAGAGGGAAACAATGAGAACCAAGATGTTACTGGATTTTTGGCAAAGCAAGGTTCTAAAGCTGTTACAAAAGGAATAGTAATGTGGTCTGAGCCATTTATTATCGACATAAATGAAGAAAGCGTGGCAGTTTTTTTGATTGATACAGAAGGAGCGTTTGAAGCTGGTTCAGATAATACATTAAGTTCCGCTATTTTTGCACTTAGTAGTCTTTTTTCGTCGATTCAAGTTTTCAACGTTATGCAAATGGTTGACCAAAGAGATTTTGAGCTTTTAGCGTTGTTTGGAAGATATGCAACTGCAATTTCAACAACAAAAAATATTGTTTTACCAAAATTAATTCTACTTGTTAGAGATTGGAAAAATCCTTGGGATATCAAATATGGTTTTGCTTTACTTGATCTTTACTTGCACAAAACTGGAAAGTCTATTGGATGCTCTAAAGAATGGATTACTGTTCTAAATCAGTTTGAACAGTCTTATATCGATATTTCGTGCTGGTTGCTACCAAATCCTGGCGAAAATGTTACTGTATGCATGAAAATCTGAAAACAGAGTTTTATTTTAAAGATTTTAAGGATAGTTTTAAAACAAATATAAAATTATTCATTCAAAATCTTTTCAAAGCTAAGACTTTCAAACTAGTTGACGGAGAAAAAGTCAGAAGCAAAGAACTTTTTAATTTATTTGTTGCATACTTCAGTGTATTTAAATCAGGAATGATTACAACACCTGAAAATATTCTGAAAGCAAACTCAAAACTGGGTTTTATTAAAGCCAGTGATGAAGCTTTAAACTACTATAAAAATGAGATAAGAAATTATTTCAATAGAGAAGGTTTCTTTATATCTTATGATAAAGCCAAAGAGAATCTGGAAAATGAAGAAAATAAGGCAACAAAAATCTTTAGGCAATCCAATCAAATTGTAGATGAAGAACTTCAAACGGAATACGAACTGAAACTTTTAAAATATTTAAATGATTTGAAGAACGAGTCTGTAAATCAAGCTTTTAGGACTCAAATAATTCGTAAAGCTCTTGCAGTTGGTTGTTCTGCTGCTATAAGCGGAGGTATAGGTGGTGTATTAGGATTAACACTGGCCGACTGTGGGTATCTAGCAATCGTAGGCGTTGATACGTATTCTTGTGTTACTTTTGTAAGGGACCGTTATGAGAAAAAGAAAAAAAGATTTTTTTTGGTGTAATGAAACTATTTTATATACAAGACATTAATTTTTAAAATACGTATTTATTAATTCTTTTAATTTAAATTTATTTAAATGTAAAGATTATATATTTTATTTAATAATAAAATAAATTTATTGTTTTTATTTGTATTTGTTATAATTAGATATTTAAAAATATTTTATTATCAAAAAATTGTTATTATTCAAATATAATTAATATAAATGGATTTATATTTATTTTTACTAAGATATCAATAAATGAAAATAATACTACAAATTTTGTGCCAATAAAGTACAGCCAACTTCAACCATAAACAAAACTGAACACGATAGCTATTCTGTGAGTTATAGCGCCTTCATTTCGATTCAAAATAATTTCCTCCGCAGTGATACCCATTGCCAGTATTTTCGCGTGTTCTTTCAAAAAAGATTTTTGTAAACGAACTCAGAGGAAATTAGTGTTATTATTAGACTTAACAAATTATATATTTTCATTAACTGATTCTTATTTTGAGATTAGTAACATAATTAATTTTTTACTTTAAATAAAAGAAAAAAACATTTATATACCCTTAATACTTATTCATTTGATTTTATTCGCTATTTGCTATAATTAATATCCACAAATATTTCTGTTTAACTAGATCAAACTTTTTTCATTAATAATTATATACTTTAATTAATTTTGTGCTGATTGTTAGGATTGATACTATTTTTACTATAAAAATCTATTATTTTATATATATTGATAAGTCAAAGTTCTATTAATAATTTTTTCTTTTTATTAATTTCATAAATACTCTTAATATTTAGTTCTCATTTAAATAAGAATTATGCTTAACTATTATTTAGTAATAATTCTCGCTTTAATTACATTATGTAATTGCGCCGAAAAAG
>JAQIVF010001432.1:0-14108 GCA_034698365.1 Steganacarus magnus | reverse complement strand
TAATAATAATATATTAAGTAAGTACGGTCATCAACCATTGTTATACGTCTAAATGTCACAAACAATTTTGCTTTATATTAGAAATATCTCGCATATTAGACTATTCCATAGCACACACACACAAACACCGCATACGTTTCACTCCACAAAACCGTACATAAATTGTTAGGTTAATGAATTTTTATTATAGAATTACACCGCTTTTTTTTCGTATGCACGCTAACTTACGTTAGGGTTTGCAACGATTAATGGATGCTGACGAGTATATAAAACTTGGTGCGAGAGAGGAGAGCTATAAATAATATTAATATTTACATTTCCCAGATATTATTGATTTTTTATAATATACTTAAGTTATTATTAATTTCTTAAAAATATTGTTTTATTATTTTTGTTTCACTGCCTGCCAACAGATGTTTCGGTCTTTATAAATGTATTAAATATTTTATCCATTAAAATAAAGTATATTTTATATATACTATTAAAGTAATAATATTAAAAAAAAATTCCTTCGCATAATTTCTATACAGAAAATTCTTGGCTTAAATGTTATCAAGTTTTCAAAACAGCAGATTCTCTTAACACACACAAAAAATTTTGGTTAAGTTTTTGTTACACAAAAGACTGGTAAAAATGTAATGTAATTAATTATAAAACGGCCGCAATATTATTATATTTATCTAACTTATTCTTAATTTCAAAGGTACAGAAAGAAATGAAAATATTCCCGAAAGCGTGATAAAAAGAGATAAAAATTATTACTGAATTACTCTCTAGTTAAATATACCATAAATATAACTTGCAATAATAATAATAATAATGTATATTATTTTCCGTTTACAAGTATATTCGTGAGAAATGACTAGAGAATAGCACGCAATCATGCATTTCTCTGATATACGAAGAAACAAAAGAGAGGCACACATATACCAACACACACACACACACACACACCACAAACCAACTCTGTATTAATAAATGTTTAGATTAATTCGTTAACTTAGATTTCATTTTCTCGTTTATTATTTTATTTGTTGGTGAAAAAAAAAACTAATAGAACGAAAAGCGAATAGAATAGGCCTAAGTTATTGAAATCATTTTTGTTTCTTTGCACTGTGTATGTATGTGTGCGCGAGTTTTGATAAATTGTTTTTCTATTGATTTTTATGTGTGTGTGCGGTCTGTAATCTTAGCATTAATTATTATAAATCATAAATAATAACACTCGTGCATAATTTAGTATTTTTTTCTTCTTTTTATGTTTGCTTTTTTTTATTCATTAGCACTAAAAATTTCATAGCGCCGAACATTTTAAGCAGATTTTAATTACAGAAATTTAATAGCTTACAAAATTCTACCTCATTTCAAAATTATTTATAATATGTCTGTAAGAATAATAACTATAATGGCTAATATAACCACAATAACTATAATAACTATATAACTTAGTAAAGAGTTAGGAAAGTAATACCTTCAATGGTTTTAACGATCGATTTTGCTGGCAAATTGTAAAAGTGTAGCATTTTCGCCTCGCATGCGATTAAATACTGCGAGTCAGGCGTTGACACCGCTCTGGTGATGCTATTCCAGGGGCACGTAATCATTGCCACTTGAGGAGGCAGTGGCAGATTAAGCCACGAGTTTGACGGTATTAGTATCGGTGTGTGCAGCGAATTACACCAATTATAAGTCTCGTTAACGAACGCGTTCAGACACGAATCATTACGCGCGACACACGACTCGCTAATTTGGTTGTCACTAATTGGTGGCGCACTGGTGAACGGCTTCAGCCAAAGAAGTATTTCGGTGGCTAATTGGTTGGCGTCTTGCGACACAACGTGTATCGATTGCTTTGTCATATTGTAGAGCAACTCAATTTCCCAGTCAAGTATCTGACTCCTGACGAGATCCAAAATGCTACGCAAACAGCTTATCGACACACCTTTCACTATAGTCATAAGAAAGTCGATGTTAAGTATAGCGAGCTGTTTCAGTTTCTGCCGCTCGCCACACATTAATAAATGGTACCACAGTTCGTCCGCTTCCCGCACTAAATCTGCATCTTTTTGCGGAGTATTGCCTTCGTGTAGAATCTATATTATTAACAGTATATAGAGAGAAACGAGACGATAAGTTACAGGTATATCTCATATATATTTTTTGTAATATAAAGAGGATAAGTAAGGATAACAGATAAGGCGTATGTATTTTTTGTCGGAGAAATAAGAGCAGAGCAAAGGGAAGCAGGAATTATATTGAAAAATTTTCTCAAAAGTAATACCGAACGCAGTGAAATGAGAAAATAGCGACGCATAAGACTTAGGTATATATACATCACGAGATAAAATATATATGTATTCACTTCTTTATCTCTATCTTATTTTCGGAGAGAAAATGTCTTTTACGAAAAAAAATATTCGATTTTAAAACTGTAGAGTAACAAAAAAATAAAGTATTGAGTTTTTTAGCTTTATTTGCGCTCAAACTGTTTTGTTCGACGCATTTAAAGTGAATAAAAGTGATTTCTGTATACACACTCGAATAAGCGCATTATTTATGCTGACAAAGACTAAAATTTTTTGAATATTGAGAAAATTACGAGAGAGAGAAAGAAAGAAAGAGAGAGAGAGAGAGAGAGAGAGAGAGAGAGAGAGAGAGAGAGAGACTAAAATTGAAACTACTGTGCGAGAGACGCATCAAATTTATAAATGGTTGGCTTTTGGTAGAAATATAAATAAAATTTTTACTTCTGTATAATATAAATAAAAATAATGAAAGCACACATACTTTCACATTAGATCTGTAAAACGAAAAGAAATAAATTTTTAATCAATATTTTTAAAATTCTGGCTAAAATGGAAAATACAGTGGTTTTACTAATCAGTGATTAGTAATCACCAAAAGTAACGACTTATAACATTAAATTAAATAACATTTTCGAAAGACTTAACTTTTTTTCTTTACGGTAGTATGAAAGTTTCAATTGAAATTACTACTATCATACTCTTAAAAAATTTAACAAACGAAGAGTGAATTAAGACCCGAGTTGTTTGCTTAAGCATACAAATAAGATTTGTTTAATAATTAAATTAAGATGTTGTTGTTTTAACAGCAACTAATAAATTTCAAACAAGATTTTCTTGAGAGTTGTGTGCAGCAGCACATTATATATACTTAAAAAGATTTTGATGAATAAATTATATACGCTCTCTTATATAAATATGGTTTTAAAGTTTTAAATTAAAAATCCAATGTGCAGGCATTTATCTTGAAAAATATGTGCGCAAAAATATATTATAATATTGAATATTTTCAACTTCTAAAAACTCTAGAGACATAAATATAAATGATATTCAGAAGAAATCAACACAGAAAAATCACAAACACAAATATATATAACGCTAGTGTTGAGAGCGCGAGAATGATAAACATTATAATTTAAATATTTAGTGTCACTACACCAGTGAGCAAAGAATATCGCTATGATGTCTACCAAAAACTAGTTGTCTATATGTTATTTATTCCATTCTCTCTTCACTTTGTTTGATCGAAAAACTTTTCTCTCTCTCTCTCTCTTCGCGAGTTTTAAACAGTTATTTATTCGCCCACAGCTACGAACTTCGAGAATATAAAAATAGGTTTATAAACGCATACTAGAAATTCATATTAAATTAGATTTCGCGCAAAATGATTTTTCCATTTTTGCGGAAACCCATCAATTTATATAAATATTTATTGCAACAGAGAATATAGGGCTTTATATACAACTAAATTAGCTATAAAAATAATAAACACAATGAGAATGACCTAAAAAAATTCTCAATGATTTTATATTACTGTATATATTGAACACATTAAGGCAAAACCAAAAAAAGTAAGGTTTGCTACATTACCTCTTTAAACGCTAAGTGGAAAGCGGTCGCGAGTTCGTGGTGAGTGGCGCGCAGCAGATGCGGTTCTTTGAGATAACGCTCTCGGATCAAATCCCTGATGCACTCGTTTTTCCAGTGAAGATAGCATCTGCCGTGAACGTAGTACTCCTTCAGTAATGGCCACAGCCTTTCTTTGACTTGAAGCCAAATATTTGCGTTCGCTTCATTTGACTCGTCGTTGATGACGAGATCAAATATTTCCGCCTCTCGTAAGCCATAGCGAGTGCAGGCGATAAATGTGCAAATTTTTCGAACTATTGATATACCAAATTGGTCCTCGAGTTCGGCTAATATGCACACTACTATGCCGTTAATATCACATGGTATCGACGATGGCTTTGGCTCGAAGAACGACTCCCAATGGAATAGTATTGTACTCGATAATAGGTTGGCAAACAGTGGCGACGTGTTTATCTGATTGAGATCAGTGTTGGCAAACCTTTCACGAACAGCTGACAACTGTTTCGCGGTAAGTGTTCGCTTGTCGTCCAGCAGTTTGCACTGAAGCATAGACACAAACGCGTTCTGCGACATAACCGGATCCAATCTTATAAAGTTATCACTGCTGATGCGTGACTTAAGCAGCGCCACCACAAAGTCCGCGCTCTCCGTCACCGAACATATGAGGTGTACGTTCGCCGGCAGATTCCATGGCAGCCAACCGAGAATGGCGGACGTCTGCGATAGTTTTAGTTGGTGCAGATCGTCGAGAACGATAACCAGATCCGTGTTTTGCGCAGTGGTTTCGATCATTTTGAGCAAATCTTGAAACCATATCGATAGCGCTGACAGTTCGTAACTGATGGTGTTCTGCGCCTCGAAACCAAACACCAATGATATGTGCAGACACAGGTTACGCAGTAATTCGGAAGTGTAACTCGTACACGGACACTGACCGATGTGGTGGATAATGCGGATCACTTCGTCGCCGCCGACCAGCCATTCCGTCGAGTAAGTGAATACTTGCGACAGTAGCGTGGATTTCCCCACACCTTCTTTGCCGACCACTACGATCGGCGCGTGACGCGGTGTCGAGTTGGCCGACACTATTAGCTTTTGGATTTGCAGCAGTGGTGCGCAGTCTGATTCAGACGATGGCGAAACACCGACCGAACACATCGCACCACGCATTGATTGTAAGCACTAACAAAGTATTGAAAACAATCGCGGATTATGTCCGCGCGTAACACCTAAAGTGCATCGACGAACAAATAGAGAGATACTGTATGTCTAAAATGATGATTTTAATGTGTGGCCACAAAATAATTTTTTGTTTCTAAATAATCACTTATTAGACGAAGAGTAGAATCGGTTGTTGACGCAGTAGACAGTTCTTTGTTATTTGACTTCACACGAATCATTGTCCCACGAGATACTTGAAAATTGAACATAAATAAAGAGATAAAAAAAGAGATCTTTTATTTTTGCTTTTAGTTTCACAACTATTTTTTTCTGACGTTTTTATAGCGAAGAATGAGTGCAAAAATATAGAGAGTTACTTAAAGTGCGTGCGTATCTGAGCGTTATATATGTGTGTGTGTGAGTGAAAGGATGGATGGATATGTGTGTGCAAGAGAAGAGTGACTGAAAGACAGGTTTTTTACAGTATAAAAAACGTGACTGCATTCATAATCGCATATTAGTTTTTTTTTTCAAAACCAAATACTAGAAAAATTGATGACCAAACAGAATGGATTCACAGTTTTTCGCGACAATTTTGACAAAATAAAAGTATCTCTCAATGGTAATAAATTATTCATAAGCGTATAAAGATTATTATCATTTTTTAAACAAAAACAAAATAGTAAAGTAAAGCAGAAAAAACGCAAACTTATTAAAAAAAGAATCTCTAAAGGAGAAAGCGAATGGAAAAAAATGAAATGAGTTTCTAAAAAATTGTTCAAACAAAATACTGGTTTAACCAACAACTCTCTTATACGTTATTCGTTTCTCAGAGAAACAATATACACAACCTTTAAATGTTTTTTTACAGAGAAAAGTTTAATTATATTTACACAATGATAACACCTCACAAATAATAGTGTTGCGACTGTTTACTCAATGACTAGTTTGTTTTCTTTCGCTCGAAAGAGATATAAACTTAATTTAATTTGTAACAAATCAATTATTTAATACTTCCTTTCAGAGTCTAATAGATCACAATGGATCACAAGTGAAAAAAAAGCAATTATATTTTCGTTTTCTAGACAGAACGGAATAATGTTTTTTTCTGTGATTAATTTACCAGTAATTATCGACTAGCAATCAGGTGTGGGATAGCGATAGTACTTCCCATATTTTAAAAAAGAGTTTGTTTCATAAGTAGTCATTGAACTCTCCATAATAACCAAATAAAGGAAGAGAAATATACGCAAAAAAGTATCCGCAATATTAACAAATAAGTGCATTAAGAAACGGATTATTAATAAGCTGCGAATAACATTGGGATATTAAATATATAAACTTATATATTTGGTCTGTAAACTTAAGAGTTAAACGCACTCGAATATTAATTAATATTTAATACATACACGATGAGGTAAGCATTTCCGCGTTTGAATCCGCACACAAAAACACACCTCCAATACGCGAGTTAATAATGTGAATGGTTTGCTGGATTGAACATTCGTTGCCAGAAAAATACTGATAATGACAAGTGGTTGTGTTGTCGTCGACTGAGAGACCAAACCACTGATAGTTCGTCAAAATTTTCGCCTAAATTAAACAGAAAGAATTATTTTATTGATTTTTGAAACTAAAATAGCATTGAAGTTTATCGGCTTAAATGAGGACATGATTTGCTATTTTGTTTTATTCTAACGATTTCGAGCGCAAGCGTTAAGTTTGAGCCAAATATCTTGAACTCAGTAAACATGACACGTGTCTGAACTCATCTCTTCGGGATTAAAGTATCACACTCTCAACTGAACACATGTCACCCGAAAAACTCCGGGTCACTTGTTATACATTTTTTTGTTGTTCACTCTTTAATGCTTATCTGCGCTAAAAATATATTGATAGCGCACTGCAATCATCCGTCCAAACGGATTACTATATTTATTTTTATCACATCGGTATACGATTATAATAAATCAAATTATATATGCAATAATGATAATAATGATATTCTTTTAGTAAACTTACAATATTGTATCTGTTATGACGATTTATGAACCATTAAACGCTTATTTTTGTTGTTTCTCCTTAAAGAACGTTTATTTACATAGCGTTAAATAAGCGACAATTAATTTAGTGCATCGCAACAAAGTATTCTTTAAAAAGGTTTCAATATTTTATTATTGCTTAATGCTTTAATACACCAATCATTAAATCTGATTAAACCTAATTTGGGTATCAATTATTACAATTTAATGTAATGCATTTTAAAGCAACAGAAAAAAACCGAAAATGTAACAAAACATCTGCAGTAATGTGTACGAACAGAGCTGATACTTCTGCAGCACTAAATATTTAAAAATGTGAGCTGAATCTCAGACTGACTGCTGCAGTTAAGTTTATGTGAATTAAGCTTATGTGAACCTCAATGCAAATAATGATTAACGAAAAATTAAGAGTGTGTGCTCAACAATAAATTATAAAAGATTCGGATCATTGAATTGCAACAAAAAATATTCTCCTGAAAAACTTTGCAAACGCCTAACTATGTATCTTCAACTGCATTGAATGAAGACTGGAACATCTTTTCAAAAGTTAAAATCAAAGTCACAGCTCATTTATGTTAGAACAACAAAAATATTGCGTAATAATGCAATCATACTATAAAATGCTAATAACTTAAGTTTAAAACATTTTCAAAGTTACTGCAGTTAAATGAGTAATCAAAATTCCAGCCGCTATTCATTGAGTAGTTGAACAAATAAACAAAATTTTCGCATTAAAATAAATAAATAATAAAATTCTTTTGGAGTAAAATTTTTCACTCTCCAAAAAAAATTGCGAATGTCTAAGCATTTTTATCTAATTTAGCTTAAGATGACTTTTATTCTAAAACATAAAAAGATTGATCGAAAATATGTTTTCTTTATAGTTCTTTTAAAAACAGTATGATTGGGCTCACTTTTATCGTAACAAAACATTATATAACAGATTTAATAAATGTTTTTTGCTTCGATTCTAAGTTATTCAGTCACTTTCAAGTTTGAAAAACTGAAATGAATTTAACGATTTTATAAATCGGCATTGCTTTTACGCATACTTCGTTAAGATCAATATCTACTACAATACCGGTACAAATCCGTTCCATCCCTAATTCAATATATACTTCAATACAAAAAAATATTATTGCATTCATTATCTATGAAAAATTTTTCAAAGCAACATAAAAGATGAACTTTAATATTTTACGTATGAATTACTCATTAACAAATATATCTTAATTAATTTTAATTCAAACTTCGAAATACAATTAAAAGGAAATACTCGAAACTGACTTATTTTCACCAAAATTTGGTTTCAAAAATTATTGATTCAAAGATTTAATTTTTTTTGGATTCAATCACATTCTTTACTTAAACTATAGTTCAAGTCCGTCGAACATTCTTAACACTTGGTGATACAGTACTCAGAGAAAGTGAGCTTACAGTAAAAATTATGCTAACTGTTCCAAAAATTTAATACCTTAAACACACATATCTATACGACATGTAGGGTTTTTTAAATTTTTCCCCTGAAATATGCAATTAAAAATTCAATGAAATTTTTTAAATTTTTTTGCTCGAAGAAACATAGCTGTAAAATAAAGTCATAGTGTTTCGCATTTTAAAGGCGTTAAAATAACGCGAATTGAATTCCTAAACAAGAGTTTATACGGTACGGCACATCAAAATCAAAAGAAATAACGAAAAATGATTTTCGCTATTATTAAGTCAACAAAGTATAAAATTACGAACACCATTGGGTCATAAAATATCATCAAATAACAAGAGAAAGAATTCTATTTGTTAGCGAAAACTAAAATATTTTATTCGATCGTAAACTTTGAACTTCGAGGAGAATAAAGAGAAGAAAAAACATCGTCATCGAGATAAATCTCGCATTTACTGGATAATATCTTTGTCCGCTTATGTCGTATAAAGACAAAAAAACGTACACACATTTCATAGTCTATTCTAAATGGGTTTGCGATGTAAAGGCGAAAGGAGAGAGAGAGAGAATGAGAGAGAGAATGAGAGAGAGAGAATGAGAGAGAGAGAACATGGTAATAAAGTTGTCGCAGCAAAGTAACACAAATCATCAGATTCTTTAGACACAATTTAGCACTAAAAACAACATACTTAAAGCACATGTTTTGCACTGCAAATAGCAATATAGTAAATTTAATGCAAAAGCGTAGAGAATAGAGAATGTGAGTATGTATGTGTGTATGTGTGTGTGTGTGTGTGTATGTGTGTGTGTGTATGTGTCTGTATGTGTATGGGCGCGCGAGTGTGTGTAAAGTTTGAGTGGATATAAAATTGGAGTTGAGTTCATCGAAGCATTCAAAAAACAAAGTTACCAAACTATTTCTATTGTTTCCAATTATTTATTGAAGTAATAGTCATTTTTTCCTTTTCTTTGGCCTTTCTTTCTTAAGTTAATCACTCTTGATTTATATGTCACCTTTTATCTTCAATATATATATTAATACTAGTGACCTGCGGGAATAAACTATTATATAAAACCATTTTGTTATAATCAAAACTGAATTTTCAAAAATAAAAAAATTAGAAAATAATCTAAAATTAAAGACTGAAGAATAGTCACAAATGTCCAGCTGTTCCATTGAATTACATACAAAATGTAGTAATTGTTAGTATATCACATAGTTACTCAGAAGGGGTTGCTTGCCCAGGGTTGACCCCCGGCCAAGAAAATCGGGAAAATCTGACCCCCGTAACGAAAAATCGAGATTTTCAAAAATTGTCGTTTAAATCCAATGAGTTTTTGAGACCCCTATAATTTTTGTCAAAAATTAGGAAAAAATTGTCGCTTAAATCTGGTGAGATTTAACCCTCCCTAAAATTTTTGAGAATCTAGAGAGTTGACCGCACCCTAGAAGTTTGGAGTCTGTGTAACTATGGTATATCACCCGATTTACACAACTCTGATAATAATATATTACAAAAGCAATAAAAAGAGTTAAAGTTTATTCTTCATACAAGTTAGCCAAAGGAGTATTAAAATATTGCGAATCAGAATATAAAGATAGAGCGCTTCGGTAATTCTATAGGAATTAAATAAAAGAAAACAATGTTCGAAATAGTAGCGTCAAACTTAATAAAATAGAAATTACATTTAATTGGAAAAAGAAATTTCAAAATTAAAGCTTTTAATGGGATTAATTAAAACTACATCTTTATTTCATTTACTAGACAGTGAAATAATAATAATGACAGTGAAACGGACAGATCGCTATATCTAATAAAACTGATGCTTATTATAGAATTAAAAACAATTTTTTAAAATTTGAAACTACTGTTAATTTACGCAATATTGTGTGATGAAAATTGTAAACAGTTTTAAATGTTTAGATAATATGTTTTGCGCTGTCAGTGATTAATAGCCAGCACACAATTTTTAATAATTTCTAAAAATTAATTAGCATTAAGAGAAATAACAAGAAATTGCGCAAATAGCGTATGCACATACATAATTAGTAAAAATGGATACATTTAACATTGTATGAATTATCTGATTTGGCCCGAAGGCTTCTCATCCAAAAAAAAAATAATTATTTCAGGATTTCTACGTTTAAAAAAGTTTTAGATAATAAGAAAAATTTGCGCTCCAGTGTTAAAGATGTAATACAATAATAATAATAGAAATTTCTAGCTTCAAGAAATTAATATTAATAACTACCAATTATATTGTTTGCAGTTAAAAAACAAAATGGAAATAACAAAACAATCTTTAAATACACAATACCTTATAGAGTAAATGAGTATATAGATTATCATTAATATTATTTAATTTAATTGTTATTATTATTGATGGCGTGTGTAATTAATACGAACATTTAGTGTACAACGCATTGGCACTAATTATCATTAAAAACGCGATGTTAACGATAATAGTTGATTATGATAACGGATCCGTTAATAAAACGCAGCAATGGATACAATGATGGGATTAATAATAAGCAGCGCACACACACATACACACACTATACAGTACTACTTGTGCATAAAACTCACACAACATATCACAGTGAAAACATCTTTGCGCTATTTATTATCTGTGCACTATTATCCAGAGTATGATAGCGTACCGAAGCGCGCATTCATTATTATAAGCGTATACGAGTAGCTTTACTTTTCTCTCTCTCTATCTCTAACAAGTAAAGTTAACGCATAAACAAAAAAATATCAGTAAAACGCATTCTGCTTGATGTCCACATCATTTGACATTTCTCTTTACAAATGTAGCTACACTTTTATAGTTGCTCTTTGTTGAACTAAAGGATAGAAAGAGAGAGTGCGGGGAAAGATAGAGGCTGGCGAGAGAGAGACTGTGTGTAAGTTATTCATGTTTTTCTTTTAGATGCATTGTTGCTCACACCATAAATGGAGATTTAAAAGCATTATACGCTCTTAAGAGTGTTTGAAAATCTTGTCGTATTAATGGCCAGCAGAGAAAAATGCTGTTCTTTTTTTTGTAGCGCAAAGACTTAAGCAATAAGTCAATACTGCGAGAAAATTGTTGATAAATCGCAAAACTCTATTAGATCGGAGTATTCGTGTCAAAATCACTTTGCATTTGAAAAAAATCAATTAACTATAAAGTTTGAAAGTCAAGGCTTTTACCAGCGATTTCTTTCTCTGACTCATGAAAAAAATCAATGTTTCTTTTGTTTCTCTTAAAAACTATCTTTTGTTTGACGAAATAAAACGCGCATTTAAAATGAAAATAATAAAACAGCGGTGCGTGTGATTAAACAAAAAAGAAAGTGAAAATTGCAATTACATATCAACTGTAGTGAATATTAAAGTTTTTTTTCCTGAATATTAGAATTGTAATTTAAATGCGCAGAAAAAGTTTTTTCTTCACTCGAATCGTATCAACGAAAAACATTCTCTCGCATTAATCCTAAACGAAATAATATAATACTTATGCGTATATAATACAGTTATTATTTAACATTATTTGTTGCGCGCACAGAAGAGTATATCCAATTTCTGTACAAAGTAGAGGCTGTCTGTGTGTATATGTGTGTTGCTGTATATTTTGTTTTCTTAAAGGATTTAGTTTATTATTACGCGAGTACTTTAAGTTTTGTGCACAGAATTTTGAAAATCTCTGTAAACAATTACCGGACTATTTTTAGAAAATGCGAAAAGTATTTGTTAGTCCTAATTCTAACTTTAAGAATTTCAAATTCAATGATAAAAGTTTCTCGCATGCAAGTTTTGAAGGCAAAAACCTTCTGCTTTATTGGCGGCAACTTTTATTAAACAGTTATTTTTTCCCCCTTTTAACGAAATTAAATATTCACGAGTTACGAAGCGGATTAGAGTTTTGCATTTCGATGCCAGGTTTTGACACATTTTTGTATTACAGCGAGATAAAAAAAAATAAATAATAATGTTAATTAAAAATAGGAGTTAAGTTAATGCGATTGTTTTTTTTGTTGCTGTCGCTATTTTGCGTGAATTCAATATGATAAACCTTAGTTCATCCGTAAAGAAAATAATCGAGAGTTTTTTTAGAAACTTATGATTTTACGAAACGCAGCAAAAGACAGAAAAATTCAAATTTAGATAAGTACAATATATATATATATATATATACTATATAGATTTTTTTGTTAACTTCTAAAAGCATTTTATTCTTGATTTGTCAGTGAAAAACTAAAAACAAAAAGTAAAATGAAAATAAAACGGAAAAAATCATTTTTTTTTCTCCTTTCACATACATATAAAAATATATATAGATTTTTGTTGCCTCAAACTCTCTCTCAATTCAAGTGTTTTAGCATTTTCTTGTTACTTGTTATTACTCTCTATCTATTCTCTTCCCTACAGTTTGTTCCAGAGTTTTCTATTCTCTAAAAAAGTTTCCTTCGCTTTACTTCTTCTCTAATCCCAAGATAATAATCGAGACAAAACGCTATTCCCTCTAACAGTTACACAGCAAATGCATAACATGATCACAAAAAAACCTAACGAGTAAATTGTACTAAAAAAACAGTTTTTAGCTTTTGAATCGCGAAATCGTGCAATAAAAAGTAAAAATTAAAAAATAAGCACTTACTCTATATAATCTTAATTTACTAACCACGGTGTCTTTAATATACTTTTTGCTTTCTTTCTTTATGGAAACAAAATATTAATGGGTTTTGAGTAATGATGGCAATGAGTCTAAAAATGCCTCATTTGAGTTTGAGCTGCTGCTGCTCTAGAATAGCACAGCCTTAGTCCAAATGTTATTGAAAATCACTAAAGCATTATTAATGAAATATTATGGTATATTTCAAATATATAATTAATTACATAAATTTCCGACAGTTCGAGAGGGATTATTATTATTACATAATTGTATTATATTATTTTTTGAATTGATTGAAAATTCATTTTACTATATAAATACTATTTTGTTCCGAAATATCAGGGATTCTTTGAGCTAAATTTTGACACGATTTGAAATCGATTTAATAAAAATATGTGCCGCAATCACTTACTCTTTGATGCGTGTGTTAGATATCAATTTTCGATGTAATTCGAGAAATTTCATTTAAATCTCAAAACAAGACAAATTGGCGAACCTATCAACAACAATGACAACAACACGAAAAAAAATCTATATTAGCAGTTTCAATATAAATCATGTACAAAAGCTTTCCGGCGAAGCTAACAAAAAGTATTTTATCAACAATTTATCTCATTCAACGGTGACCGTCAACTATGAGATTACAATTTGTTATCCGATGTCATCGTAACTTTTTATGGATGCTATGCGCCGCACATTTTCTGAATTCCGGAATATATACCGAATTTTCTCGTATGAAAATACCCGTTCTTTCAAAAGCCGCAGGCTTTTATTAGGAAACTGGTAAGTTTTTTCATTTAATATAA
Source organism: Steganacarus magnus (assembly GCA_034698365.1). Classification (NCBI taxonomy): domain Eukaryota; kingdom Metazoa; phylum Arthropoda; class Arachnida; order Sarcoptiformes; family Steganacaridae; genus Steganacarus; species Steganacarus magnus. The sequence goes on along the minus strand of JAQIVF010001432.1, from coordinate 106 downwards.
TGAAAACTGTGTTAAGAACAAGAATAGATGAGTAGCAGTCTATTATGTGAAGTACAAAGCACCAGCAGTTCTGATTGAACGCAAAATACATATTTGAATTGAATTG
>JAQIVF010001431.1:0-14109 GCA_034698365.1 Steganacarus magnus | reverse complement strand
ACATACGCCAGATGTACGCGTTCCGTATCCATACCATCACCCGTTTATTACGCACATCTCGCTGCACATCGAGCGCGTGGTCTCATCAACTCTAACAGTGATTCTGCCAGTGATAGCAGTAATAGTAGTGCTAATGGTAATGTTGGTGCAAGTGGTGGTAATGGTGGTACAAGTGGTGGTAATGGTGGCCATGGCTCTGACTATCGAAGTGGTACGAGTCCTAACATAAGGTTTTCCAAGCGATTGGTTCCCAATTTGGAGAATCTCAGCGACAGAATCACTTTGAAGGCCGAAAGAAAGAGTTCCATGTATTTCTGCTAACAATCTTTTATCATATAATTAGCAGAAAATCAATTGATTTATTATTTTAACTCTTATTATATTTATTATTAGGCATTTATTCTTTCATTTCAATTTTACAATGCCTTAAAAATTCTATAAATTCTTTATTATATTATTTTCTTATTATAATAATTTATATTAAAAACACCAAATTTCTAAAACTTACAAACTTGTGGGTTCTTTAACTTAACATATTATAACTTATAACTAATATATCGTGTCAGACAATATAAATAAAGCTCTTAAACTCAATATTGTTTTCAAAAGTATATAACGTGGACAATCAACCATAAACTTTCAAATCTAAAATTTAACATAAAATAAAGTTTTCAACAAATAGTTAGATAATACTTGTGATGATGGTTTAAGAGATGGCAGTACTGTTTGGTATAAATGTGTGATTTGTGTCTCACACATCAACACATCAGCAAAAACACACATGAATTGAATTCTTTTCAATATGAATGGAGTCATAAAAACAATGTGTTAATATTTACATCCAATTTAAAAGCCGATTCTTTTTTAAAATTAAAAACTTTTTGCTGTCAATTACTAAAAACTATTAAAATGTTTAAACGATTATTACTTGTCATATTATTAATAATTCCGATTGCAGTTATAATTCAAGAAAATGGTAAAATATTTGAAGACACAATTTATTGTTGGCTTACGTGGCAAATTCGCCGCACAAATATATTTCATCAATATCTTAATTATACACCATTTTTTTAGGATTAAGTCACTCATTCTATGCAAACGCTGCGGAAGAAGCGACTGAAGAGGGCGGTGATGTCGTGGAGGGAGAGGACGAGGCGAATGTCGAAGACACCAATGAGGGAGAGTTGTTAAAGACTGGAGAGGAGAGCGAAGACGAGACTGAAACGGTTCAGCTCAAGCCTTCAGCCGATGTGGACACGTATTTCCTGCTCACAAAACCAGCGTCGATGGGATTAGGTATACAAATAGTGTTACATAAGCATATATGATATACAAGTTATATCTATTATTAACTATGTATGAAAACATAAGGAAATCTTTATAATAATTGGTTGCTCGCTTAATATCATATTTGCATAAATTGCGCGAATATTATATAAAATTTTGAAATAATAATATTTTATAAAATTACTAATTTTTATTTGCATTAGAATTGCCAGCAGGAAAAGAGGTTCACTTTTTAGTTGCATTCGCTAATAAAGGAACTAAAGAATTCACAATCGACACAATGGACGCATCTTTCAGATATGCACAAGATTTTAGCTTTCATTTGCAAAATGTATTATTTATTTAAATGAAATGAAAAAAAAAACAATGTTTATATTACGTTGCATTTTGTTTAGTTTACTGCCATAGCATATAACCGCTTAGTAAAGCCACAACAAGAAGCGACACTTGCGTACCAGTTTTTTATAAGCGATGCGTACAGCGCTCGTCCGTATGGTTTCACTGTTAATCTATTCTATAGAGACGCTGTATGCACTCATCAATTGTTTTCTCTATTATTGTAATTAATCACTTGATTTTATTTGATAGGAAGGCAACCAATATCTAAATGCGGTTTACAACGAAACAGTAACAATAGTAGAATTGGATGAAGGCTTAGACGGAGAAACGTTCTTTCTTTACGTGTTCTTAGTGGCGTGCGTTGTATTGCTAGCTGTGGTCGGCTATCAATTTTTCTATTCATTTAGAGTATGTCATCGTTTTTAAATTGATGAAAAATGTTCATAAATTTTCTTTTAACAATTTGTGTGTTGCACAGAGAAAGCACAATTTATTATTGAAACAAAAACCAGAAATGGGTACTTCTAATCCCAATGATGTCGATTATGATTGGCTGCCCGCAGAAACACTCAACTCATTAAGTTTGTTACATTTTATTTTGAATAATATAACCTAAATATTTAATGATATTTGCATAATAATATTATTAGGTAAGTCACCAAAAGTGCGAACATCGCCGCGACAGAGACGAGTGAAAAGAGGTAAAGGTGTGGCTGACGATTAGATTTTTCGATTTTCGATTTAGTGCCTATTAAATACAAAAACTTAATACGCGTGAATTTAGTATCGATATAAACTTAAAATTGAAGAAATTAATAGGTTTTTTTAATCATTAAATTTTGTGGGACTGTTTTGCAGCATATTTTTTAAAACGAAAAAACACTTCTGATAATTTTTCATTCCATTAAACACATTTTTGAAGATAGTGTGCCACATAATTACCTGTTACTCATTTTATGATTTGGGATTTTTGTTAACAAATTGAATAAATTTTACGAAATAATAATAATTTACGGAATATTGTTTATTTTGGTAACTAAAATCTAAAACTCAAAATAGGAATGTTTATGCATTAGATTAGTTTACACTGGAATAGTTTACAGCATAGAACCAGATTCTTCGTTGAGAACTTCTTTTTGAGATTCGTTACTAAAGTCGTTCTCTGTGGTGATCTTTGCCGAGTATTTTTGCTGGAAATTTCGCGCCAATTTTGTGTACTCGTTGTCCAAGCTTTTAATGAACGGACTGTTGAGACTTTCGGTGATTAAATTTGCATCCATTTGATCGAATCCATCCAAAAGCTGGGTTAAAGTGTATATTTCTTGCTGTTCCAAATAACTATCAATATATTTTTTAAGGTAAGATTTTAAATTTAATGCCACAAATTTGACAAACCTTTTTCCCTCCTGGTATGCCAACTGTGCGGCAACGAAATCGTCTCTCGTTAGCTGTACGAGAACAACGCACACCACTAGTCTACCACATGCCTGATTGTCTTCGGATTCGATTAAATAATTTAACGCTTTTTTGATCCACTCGACCGCCTCGTCATATCGTTTTAATTTAAGAAATATCCGCACGGCTTTATTCGCGTATTCGGCAGCGTTTCTCGGTCTGTCTTCGAGCATCGTTACCTCCGATGATTTGCAATACCACTCCGCAGCCTTTTCCGGGTTTTGGGCCTCAATCATTCTGCATATATTAAATAATACAAACGATGAACACAAACATAGACATGACATACTGTGCGCCACGATTTAGCGTAAGCGCTGCTGTATCTGGTGTTCCGTGTTCTCGAAATAAATTCGCGGCTGTATCTAAGTATTTCATCACTGAGTTCCAATCGTTTAACTTTTTCGACATCATAGCCGCCTGTTCGTAGCTTCTGGTGTCACATAAAATATTCTCAAAAATTATGATAAATAGCAAAAATACTAACATACTTTCCCGCTGAAAAAAATGAATGATTTTTTATCTGACAATCGCCTGCTTTAAGATGTGCGTCAAGACATTTATCATACATTTGTACCGATCCATAACATGTGGCTAAACTCCAACCAAATATCAATAAAAATATGCATTACAACAATAATACCATACTATACCAGCGTGTGTGTACTCATTGGCAGCATTATCGTAATCTGGTCTCCATTTAAGAAATCCTGTCTTAAGACTATTATAGATAATAGTAATATAATGAATGAATTAATATAATAGGCTTTATAGACAAATAAATACGATTATTACTATTTTTCAGCTTCGCTGATATGCTTATCCGCTTTCACTAATTTATCGGACATCTGATTCTAATAAATTTATGTTTAGCGAAATGTGTTTTAATTTTATGGCAAATTTATAATAAGTAACCAGACTGTCATTTACAATCGATTTAATTTGTTAAATAACACCTTTAAAATCACATGATTTATGACGCAATAGCGTTAATGCAGAAAGCAGTGTGTGTTGCGCTGTAGTCTACCAGACTATAATAAAACTCTGTTGTAATTGTCACGCATTTGATGGCCGCTCGATAACTACAATGTAGTTTTTTTACTAAGTTTAAACTTTAGCTCTGTATTAGTTATTGATTTTTTATTTAAGTTTTAAATAAATTTAAAAATGCGTAATATATTTTATAAATAAATATAATACCTATAGATTACTATAAAATAATGAGTGAAAACAGTAAAACCATTAACTGGCCATCAATATTACCGAAAGAAAGTTCGTTGAGGAGACCATCGCTGAAATGGAGATTAGGCTCACGAATAATTGTGCCCACCGTTGGATTATTTAGTAAGTTATGGACCGATTATTTTAACAAAACAACAGTTTATAATCACAACGTATTATTGGAAACGCTTTCAAAACATTATCAAAACAAAGCGAAAAAGGCGTTAATAACGATATCAAACCATTCTTCATGTATGGACGACCCATTGATGTGGGGATCACTCATACCGTTGAAGTGGCACTTGAATTCTCATCGTCTTCGATGGTCAGCTGCCGCTCAAGAAGTGTGTTTCAACCGTAACTGGCACTCAATCTTCTTTTCATTGGGGAAGACATTTCCCATAATTCGCGGTAAAGGTATTTATCAGCCAGCGATGGATTACGCGTTAGCATTGCTTAAAGAAGGAAATTGGCTGCACTTCTTTCCTCAGGGAAAAGTTATCATCACTGATGGCCATAATTACAATTCCATGGATAATCATAATTTTGATTCAAACTCAGCTATGATTGAACAGAGTAAGCGTTTATACGAATTGAAATGGGGTTTAGCGAGGCTTGTGTTGGACCACATTAGTGACAATGATTCGAACAATCAGATCGATATTCTTCCCATATATCATATCGGTATGGATGACGTACTGCCCAATAAAAAACCATATATACCTCAAGTCAATAAGAAAGTTACTTTCTATGTGAGAGATGAGGGACCCATTCATTTCGATAAGACTGTTATATGTTCATTGATCACTGATTTCGCTGCACTCGATTCGAGTGCTAAACGCAAAAAATTGATGACATTCTTTGAGCACGAGTTTAATTTAATTCGAGAAAAAGCAATCAAAGTTCATTACAACTTTCAAAATGCTATAACTTTATCTAATAGAGATGTCTAACAATCATAAATTATTATAAATAAACCAATATTTAGCTGTGATTTTTAGTTTCCTGTATAGTTTTAAAATAAAAATCGTGTATAAATAAATATATTTAGAAAGACATAAAAATACATAATTTAATCATTACTGTATATGTTTATCTGCTGAGTAATTCTACACTGTTTCTATACATCATAATATATTACATTAATTCGGAACGAGTTGCTTATATGAGTAAATGCATTATTTATGTAGTTTTGTTATTGAGAGATGAAATTGTAGTTAAAAGTAATTTAGTGGACATTTCGTCTTTACAGTTACCCGTCATTTCTGAGTCATCGCAATCGTTCGCAATAGTGTTGGTTAAAATAGGAATTGTTGGGTAATGAATGCCATCAATGGTAACCACAGGTGGGAATGAGCCGCCTATATCTACGGGTGCCGTTATTATTTCAATATGAGCTGTGGGGATATCGTCTACCAGTCCATCGTGAAACTGAAAAGTAAATTCACTGTTTGACGAGTCTTTAGGTGTTATCTGTTCCGGATCTCCCAACACCGCTGTGGTTAGTGTTGCGTTAACATTACTCGGCTTTAGTTTTGTCTTATTTGAATTTGTCTTTTTCGCGGGCGACATAGTTTTCAAAGCGCTGGGTTTTATCATCTTTTTAGCCTTTACTCCGCCATTAATATTCGCTCCATTACACGCATGTTTTTTCAAGTCTATTTCCGATGCGAATAAATTGCCACACGTCTGACAATCGAATAGCGTAATAAAATCCGTTTTATTGAGCAAAGTAGAACTCGATAGTGGAGTAGTTTGTGGTTGCGATAAACTGTGGTTATTTTCGTGCGCCTTTTGATGTTCTCTTAGATGAGCCCGACGTGAAAAAGATCGCGCGCATATTCCACACTATTTTTACAAATTAATTATTACGTAAAAAGTATAATACACATACATTTATATTTATACCTGATGTGGTTTAATGCCACTATGGGTTAGAATATGTGCTTTTAACTTGTCTGGTCTGTTAAATTCTTTGGGACAACCAGTATGAGCTTTAAACGGACACTTGAATCGTTTGATGGGGTCGTGAACCAGTTTGTGTCGCTTTAATTTATCGCGTCTATTGAATGCTGCGTCACAAAGATTGCACACAAATTCTGTTTAAACAAAATAAGTTTTGTATAATTACTCATCTGTGACGGGAATCAAAATTGATGACAACTCAACCTTTTTCTCCGGTATGTATCACTAAATGAACTTTTAAATAATTAGCAGTTTTGAATGTCTTCTCGCAATACTGGCAAATATGCAGTCCTGAGCCATGTGTTAGCAGATGACGCCGCAAATATCTTTCACAAGGGAATACTTTATTACAATGTTGACACGGATAGTGATGGGTGGAAGTGGCCAAATGGTGTTCTAAAGCTGCGGGTGTTGTGTATTTGTTCAAACATTTTTGGCATCGAAAATATCTGAAATATCAAACAAAACGGCTATACAATAGTGATCGAAATGCCACAAACAGAAAACAGCAGCGAATAGAATAATACTAAAATTCTATATTTTAAAGCGAGTGAGAGAATGAATATTAACATTCTTGTAATACCTTTGTCCTGTTCGTGAGCCTTGGTTTGGATACAAAGAATGAGTGTATTGGTGTACTCCGAGGTCATATAACGAACTAAAAGTTTTGTTACACTGATGACATCGATAAGTCATTTCAGTTTCGTGTGTTTGTATGTGTTCGAGAAACGGTTCGAGATCAGCAAACATCACACCACAAGATGTCTGAATACATTTGTATACTTTTTCGCGTTTGTGTGATTTCATGTGACTCTTGAGCTCGAAATAGGTTTTACCGTTATATGGGCAATACGGACACACATAACTGCTATCGATTGAATTTTTGTGAAACTGCAAAAGTTGAGATTCACTTTCATTGAATAAGTCCGAATTGCTTTCTTCGTTATTTGATATATCTTTTTCTTCAGTTTGCGATAAATCACTATTTAATTGCGGAGGTAATGTATGAGCCAAACCATCGGGCCATACTTTGTGTGTTTGCATGTGCTTTTTCACGTTACCTGACAACATATCTTTTCATTTATCAAAATGTTTAAACTTAGATATAATAACTATACTCACTCTTTTGTGCAAAAGCTCGACCACAAACTATAAATAAAATATTAACACCAAAATATTTATGATAATGGGTTTAAAATAAGCTTATATAAAGATGTTCACAAACCTATACACTGAAATGGTTTTTCTCCAGTGTGACATCTTATATGCTGCTGTAAATCAAAATTCTTATTGAAGCTTCCTAAATATAACATACAATAAATATAATTCATACATAAGCTTATAATAGAACATGAGAAAGTCTTACGATCACAAAATTGACATTTTAATTTAGCTGATCTCTTTGGCGATGTGGCGACTGAAGTGATCCCTAATTCGGTTTTGTTTCTTTTGCGCGTTTTATGAGTGGACGCTTTTAAATCAGATGATGGCAACACATGTATCGCTGCATCCAATTGTTTCTTTTGTTGGAGGTTTGCTTTGTTTTGCGGTTCTTTATTTTTAGCGATAGAAGGAATTGCCATCGATGTGTTCGTTGACAATTGTTTTAATGATGGTGACTGTGTTTGAGTAATTGTAGTTATAGCTGCAGAAGAGTTTGTCGATGAAATAATAGAAATGGGACCAGAATTGTTAGGAACTGCGTTCGTAAGGTTAAGCACAAAATTTGAAGGTAATGTAACTGAAGTTGTATTGTTGGAGATGTTATTATTTGAGGATGACGTTTGTACCAAAAACGGTGTCGACATTAAGTTGTTGAGTAGCGAAACAGGCAATCCTAGAGTTTGTGTTGTATTATGATTATTAGTTGCATGAATAGAATTATTGGTTGCGTTCATTCCAGAGAGAACTGCTGAAAATGTGTCGCTGCCATCGACTGCTCCCAGAGAATGATCGCTTGTAATGTGTAACCCGGATGGAGATATCGTCGAAATCGAACCAATATTGTGCTCCAAACTTGTCGTCAGAGAAAGAATGTCCGATTCACTTAGAATCACACCACTAAGAGTTGGTGATGTCGGTAGTGATAAGTGCGAACTCAATGATGAACTGATTGATGGTTTAATAGTAATGGTTGGATGAGTTATGGATGACGCGCAGCTCACAACCGTGTCGTTTGATGATGAAGATAATACTGAATGATTGCGATTCGAAACTGTTTTCCTATCATTTCCGCACTCTTTTTTATGACTCAAAAAACTTGATAAATTAGAATATTGTTTTTTACACTTTCCACACTGAAATACATCCTCGTCTTCATCTTCAACTACATCTACAGTATAACATTGCAAACATATTTTACATTCATTCAACTATAAATAATAATTAAAACAATTTAATTATATTCGATCAAAAACAAAATATGTTCGGTTTTAACTAATTTAAGTCTCTCTTTAATTTGATTTTTTTAGCATAGAATTAATTTTAAATAAATATATTCTTGAAAACATACAAACCTGGTCCTGTATTTAATATCGATGTGGTATTTTGATGATTACTATCACTAAATAGCTGTTGAACTGCCAATACTGTCTGATTGTCAAGTGTGGGCACACCTAATCATCAAACAGAATAATTTTAAATTAAATATTTTTTTGTGTTTATTATATAAAAGACTAATTACTTGAATTTAAAACTCTTTATTAATACACTATAATATTGTAAATTAATAATCTTTAAAGATTCATTTTTTATATTTTAAATAAAGCAAAATTCTTAACGTAATTACGTTAATGTACAGTAAGTTCAAAAAATTAAATTTAGTATATTAAAAATATAAAAATATCTTTATTAAAATATCAATAAGTAAATGATCCATAATATCTAAACAATTCATTTCCTAATTATGTTTAAATGCATTTCTATATTTAAATTCTTATATTTGATTACTGAGAAAGTGATTTTTCATTTATTGAGATTTTTAAAAAATTTTAATATAATGTAATATAGAATTTGCAAGAAAAGTTGCTGGTTCTTAATTAGGTTCCAAAGTCCAGTAAAAAAGTTCATGGAATTTACATGCAGTAATTCTAAATATCTCCATTTTAACAATAGATTACATTGAAAAAACTTATCATACAGTAATATAATCTTATTTAAAAAATTTAATTAAACTTTGGCGTATGTTTGTGATTATATAATTAGCTCTTTTCAGGTGTCTTTCGTTTTCAAATAACTAAATTTAAGAAATAACAGTCGGTTAAAACTAGAATTCACTACTCAATACACAAAATGTTTTCGGAAATTATTTCAATTATTGCAACATTAAAAACATTGATTAATCATTTAAAATTAAAATTTATTAACTATAGATATTAAAAAAGTTTTACTTTAATTTTTTTTATAAAGAAAACTTTTGTGACTATCAGTGAAAATAAAAGTTTGTAATACTGTGTGTCGAACATAAACGTTAAAGAAGAGCGTTATAGTAGTAAGGGATGAGTGAAAGCGAGAATAGCAGCAAACCATTCATTGAAGTGACACACTGTTAGGCAATACAATGGCTTTTCTCTCTACAGTTAATAACACTGCAGCAGTACTGGCATAGGCTGTTACGCTACGATTGTCACCCCTAAATCAAACACATTTAACTTCGAATAACTAATTTAAAACTCAATTTGTGACAATTAAATTATGCCCAATACACTAATTATGCGTTTGTTCGCGTATAGTGAGGCAATAAAGTGATAAAAACAATAAAAAATGCACCATTTTTGTGCGCACAATATATTCATATAAAACTTTATTAACGAACTGTAACTAAAGTTTAGCTAAAGTTTGATTTCTTATCATTTTACAGATATTATAATACTAGACTCACAGAAATAGTTGAGTTTTATGATTAATAAGAGAAACAAAGTTTATATTTTGGTTGACACTTACCAGACAACGCATCGAATATAAGATTCGCCATAATTGTACACCAAATGAAGAGATGATCGTTATATACGTCATGTATTGCTACCTAAAAAGACATTATTTCTGTATTACTTTCCATTATTACACTTCAACGCTAATAACAGTAACATCATTACACAGTATTACACATTAGTTAGTGATTTTACTATTCATACGAAACACGAAACACTTCGGTGTATGATATCATTAGTAAATAGCGTAATATTATTATTATGCAACATATTTCGCTATTTTTAAGTTTTTAAAAGTATTTTACCTTCGAAGCGATTTGCGTTTAATGCTTGCCATTGCATATGATTTATAATTGAAACGCAAATTCATCAAAGCGTTAATTTGTCGGTAAAAGTAATACATAATTGAAAGGAAAATGTCTATTATTTATGAAAGTTGCAAACAATAAGCAAACAATTTTTCTATGAATGAAAACAAACATAAATCATTAATTAATTAAAAGCGATATTTTATTTTCTGAAACGCATTTTTATTTGTGATATGTTATAGTTATATAAAAATGGTGTTTTTAACGAAATTATTGTCCAAACAAACTCTAGTCGTATTTTGTTATTTAGCGCTAATATTGTTGTCCATAAAATGTGAAAACGGTATTAAAAGTTTCGGTGATGTAAATGAAAATTCTGTTGCGGAGAAAGTCACCGCAAAACCAGACGAAAATCATGGCCACAGCGAAGATGATTCGCGTACGAGTGACCAGTTATCTAATAATACACTTTCAAACAGGTATTTATAATTTTAATCTTTAGGGTATCCACAGAAAAAAAAGTTGGATAATAAAAATTGTTTTTTATTAGTACTGATATAAACAATTCGACAATATTCGCAAACATCACAGAAAGGCCATCAACATCACCATCAACTGTTCCGCAAGATCCTATTCTGCCGCATAAGGGATCGGCAGAAGAGGAGAAGCACTCAAGTCTTGCCATATTTTTCGTGCTCACTGTTATTGGTATAAAAACTTATAATTCGTTGTATAAGTTGTAAAAAAATAATTAATATTAAATGTCGAACTCTAGCGTCATGTATATTATTAATTCACACAATACTTCAGACAAATTTTAATTACATACCCGAAAGTCTTGCGGTTGTGTTTCTCGGCGCTGCTATTGGTCTGGTCTTAAAGCTAATCTCTAATCAACATTTGGGTGATTGGAAGGTATGCTATGCTCACATTTTTTTTTATAAACCGTATATTAAAACGAATTATTTTTGTTTATTCAAAACAATTAATTAACGCAACTTTAGAAGGAAGAATCGCTGAATCCAACTATGTTTTTCTTAATTTTGTTGCCGCCAATAATTTATGAATCCGGTTATAATTTACATAAAGGAAATTTCTTTCAAAATTTCGGATCTATTTTAGTTTTTGCTATTATTGGAACTTCTATTTCTGCTTTCATTATTGGAGGTGGCGTTTATATATTAGGAATGGTATGCATTCCATTTTTTTGTTTGTTAATAAATTTTTAGCAATCATGTCATTTATTTTATTTTGCTAATTTTATTTTAGGCTGACGTTGCGTATAAAATGAATTTTACCGAAAGTTTTGCATTTGGATCTCTTATTTCTGCGGGTAATTAATTTAGAATAATGAACTTACAATCACTTCGTATATTATGAGCTTAAAAATTAAAATATATATTGCCATATTTTTCGCATTTACATAAACGTAATTTTCTAGTCGATCCGGTCGCTACGTTAGCAATTTTTCATGCACTGGACATCGACCCCATATTGAATATGTTGGTTTTTGGCGAAAGCATTCTTAACGATGCAGTGGCTATAGTATTGGCCACAACCGCTTTGGAATTATCTCGAACCGTATCATCAGTGTCCAGTGGTGTCGCGATTTTTAACGGTGTGATGCGGTTTTTCGTTGTGTTTTTTGGTTCTGCGGGAATCGGAGCAGCATTCGCACTCATCGCAGCTTTGGTAATGTTATTTATTTATTTATTTACAGTATTTATTTTATTAGCAGTTTTATTTTAACTGTATTTACATTTGCATATAAATAGGTATTTAAATATATTGATTTACGTAAGCATCCATCGCTCGAATTCGGAATGATGTTAGTCTTTATTTACGCTCCGTATGGGTTAGCGGAAGGAATGCATTTGTCTGGTTAGATATAAATTTTTTAATGCGTTTTTAAATTGATGTTTTTATTTAATAAATTTGTTGAAATCTAGGAATAATGGCCATATTATTTAATGGTGTGGTTATGTCACATTACGCTCACTTCAATTTATCACCAGTAACTCAGATAACGATGCAGCAAACACTGCGAACGCTTGCTTTTATTGCAGGTTTGTGTTATTGAAAGTTAATTTTATGATAGACTTGACAAACTAATTTCCACATAATTCGTTATATCCTCATATTAGAGACTTGTGTGTTCGCATATCTTGGTTTAGCAATTTTTAGCTTTAGAATGAAAATCGAGATCGAACTCGTTATCTGGAGTATTATTTTATGTTTGGTCGGCAGAGCGTTAAACATATTTCCGCTTTCCTATGTTGTCAACTATTTTCGAGAGCACAAAATTTCAAAGAAAATGATGTTTATAATGTGGTTCAGTGGTTTGCGCGGTGCTATTGCTTACGCGCTCGCATTGCATCTAGAATTCGAGGACGAAAAACGTCGCGTTGTGGTCACAACTACCCTTTTTATAGTTCTATTCACTATTATATTTTTGGGTGGTCTTACTATGCCTGTTATGAAAGTAATTGTTTTTTTATTAACTTTATTTAAAATTTATTAAAGTTAATTAATTTTTACCAAATTTTATAGTTTATGAAAGCTGATAAAAAGTCGAAAAGAAGAAGAGGAAGCAAAAGAAGCTCAAAAAGACGAATAACATTAAGCAAAACTAAAGAAATGGTTTATAATTTAATATTGAATGCAAAATAATAATTATAAATTGATTTACATTAATTAATTTAGGGTCAAGCTATAGATGCGGAACACCTCTCAGAGTTGACCGAAGAAGAGTATGAAGTAAACTTTTTGAATAAATCGAATTTGACTGGTTTTGTTAAGTTTGATGTTAAATATTTGATGCCATTTTTTACGCGTCGATTTACAGAGCAGGTGACCGATTATAAGATGTTAATTTTAAAAATTTTAATAGCAATACAGTAATAAGCATTACTATAATTTGATAATAACATAATTAGGAAGTGAAAGATTGCAGATCACAAATGACTGATTTGACAAATCGATGGTATCAAGCGGTTCGGAGGCCATCCGATTCCGAGGAATCCGAAGATTTTAATATCGATTGCGAACCACAGAGATTAGTTAACAGTTAATTCATTTATTTTTGATCTCGAAATTATTTCTATTTATTTAATAAGAATTATTATAACTATAATTACGATGTTTGTTGATTAATTTATAAATAAAACGATGTGATGGAAAATTTATGATAAAATATATTTTACATATAAAAAGTTTGTGTATTTATGATACCGTCTAAATATCTTCATTTGAGTGTTTAGTTATGAGCAGTGAACGATTCCTTGATAGACAGCGCCAGTCAGACGCGTATATTAAACGGTAAAATTCTCGTTACGTAATAATGGATTTTTTTCTTACAGTATATTTTAGTGCATCAATTCTATTCTATCTATCAATTAATTGTTCATTGGTATGAGTAGTTTGCAATAGAGTCCGAAATCTTAAAAAATTTAAGGCCCGAGCCCGATCTAGGCCCGACACCCCCGAGCCCGAAAAAACCCGACAATTTTACAAACCCAAAGCCCGACCCAACCCGATTTCAATATTGAAAATATTTATTACTTATAACGACATTAATTTCAATTAAATTTGAACGTAGAATCAAATAT
>JAQIVF010001430.1:0-14112 GCA_034698365.1 Steganacarus magnus | reverse complement strand
ATTTAGTTATGATTAAATAACCTTCTTCTACAGTCGGAGACAGATATGATCTGATTTTTTATGTAACACCTGTTGATCTATAAAATTTTCATTATGAGAAAATTATGTTTATATTATGGTAAATCACAAATAATACACATACTTCTGCTATTTATTGGTTTCAAACAAATATCACTAAAATTATTAACCTATATATTAAATGTAGGAAATATGTTATTAACACAGATAAATATTTGGAATACTAATAGCTGCACAAGAGATACCCTAAAGTTTAAGCGTGAGTTAATTTTACTTTTCATTATAAATACGAGTTTACTTCTTATTCACTCGTTTCTTTGAATTACGGAGTAGTTTTCGAAATTCCTTTGGTATTACTAACAATAAGTGCATTGAATATTTAAACAAAATGATGATGAGTTATGATTACGGTATAAGTTTTTGACTAAAATTATTTCAAACCATCATATTATAACAAAACATTTGTTCACTAATTTGTAAGCTCGAAAATGGGAAAATAGGTACAAATTTGAGACAAACACTGTACGTATACAGTTTGAAACGTCAGATACGTTATAGTTGAACATAAAAATGCTTCACTTATTGCTATAGCAATAAGCTATACTTTCTTTGATTCGTTTCGAAGGAGAGAGGAAATGCAGCGCTAGTCTAACCCAACACTAACGCTAACGCAGTACAGTGTAGTGTGTAGTGACAAGTGTTAACTGACAGACATCGCCCATAGAATAGGCAACACATCAATAGTTGTGTGTGTGTCTCGATGAACACTCGCTCCCAAAAGCTATACTGCATTTTGTTGGTCGAGACCCAAACTAAAACATCGAACCAATTACACCCACTAATTGTTATCGCATTCAACTTCTCAACAGGTATTAACTAATATCGCAAACGATTAAATATAATTTATTGATTTATCTATTTTTCTGTTACATTATTATTATTATTATTACCATAAATATTTTTTTCTGATAAGTATTTCGTATATCAAATATTTATCATTACTAATCTAATCGTTTTTATTTAGATTTTTTAAAAATAAAATTAATTAAAATTTAATTGCAGTTAAATTACTGGTTGGAGATCGATATACTGTTGTTTAATTAAAGCTTAGTTTTGCGAATATGAGAGAATACAAGATCGTAGTGTTGGGCAGCGGTGGTGTTGGCAAAAGTGCACTTGTAAGTGATTCACCCTAACGTGAAGATAAAACGTTTATTTCAGTTTTATTTTCATTTTGAATTATATTAATAAAAATTTTATTATTCTATAATCAACTACATATTGCGTTTGATGGCACCATTGGTTGTCTAGACTGTACAATTCGTTCAAGGTATGCATTGTATGCGGTATTGGTGTGGTGTGACTGCACAAGTGTCGGATTAATTGTTGCTTTTTATTGTTTATAGGGATATTTGTTGAAAAATATGATCCGACTATCGAAGACAGCTACAGAAAGCAGGTCGAAGTTGATGGTCAGCAATGCATGTTAGAGATATTAGACACTGCCGGAACTGTAAGAATCAAATGTTTAAACTTCTGTCTCACTCACCTATTATCATATCTATACTTAAATTAATAATCAAATAATTAATTATATGCTAAAATAATTCAAAGAGCAATGAAAACATTTACGGTAATTAGAATCCTTGAATTATATTGTTGTGTAACGATTAAATTTGGCAAAATCCCAGTTAGAGTAGTCTATAGATAACACTTCGGAGACATTTCGGCCTACATTTATACATTCATATAAGTTTACTACTTTGTATTTTTTTGTGTTTCTTCTTTGATCTACATTTGCATTGATCTATAAACGATTTTTCTATTTTCTATTATAGGAACAATTTACTGCAATGCGAGATCTATATATGAAGAATGGTCAGGGCTTTGTTTTGGTTTACTCAATCACAGCACAATCAACGTTCAATGATCTTCAAGATTTACGCGAACAGATATTAAGAGTGAAAGACACTGATGATGTACCAATGATTCTTGTAGGAAATAAATGCGATCTCGAAGACGAGCGAGTGGTTGGTAAAGATCAGGGCGCGAATCTCGCGCGTTCTTTTAATAACTGCGCCTTTCTTGAGTCATCTGCCAAAGCAAAGATCAATGTAAATGAGGTAAGCTATCGGTCGCACCTAATATTTAACGCAAATTCTATATCTCCCTAAATTCCTAACAATTTAAAAACCAAATTTCTATATATTAATTTTTTTTCTTAAAGATATTTTATGACCTGGTGAGGCAAATAAATAGAAAAAACCCCGAAAAGAAGCAAAGGCCTCCTCGGAAGCCGCGATGTTCCATCTTGTAGATAACCTTATATTTAAAAAAAACTACTATTAAAACTCCATTTAAATGAACTGAAGAAAGTAAAAAAACAAACAATTTTGCCTGTCCTTGTAAAGACATTATTTCCTGAATCAGAAAAAAAACAAATACTATTATATTGAAAACGCGAAATATTATGAAATCTTCATTATTATTATAAAAAACTCATTTTATTATTACAACAATTTTTAAAATTGGAATTCACTAGTTGTTGAAACAAAAAAAGAGAGTAAACTTTTCATCCGTTCTTAAAGTTTTAAAAAAATGGAATCCAATTATATATCTTTATTATATATACAGTATATATACTAAAAGCACATTTTCTTTTGTTGAAGTTGGAAATTAATGTGAACACAAGTGATCAAAATATATCCAATTTTTAAATTTAAGTTATTACTACCAGAAAGAAAAAGAAAGATAATTATTTTCAATTGTTTATTTGCTCAATGTTTTAAATCCTTTTATTTGTAAAAGAAAAATGTATGAAAATTTTAAATGCTTTTTTTAATTATCTAAACTTTAATTTTTATTTATGTTCTCTCTCTCTCTCTCTCTCTCTCTCTCTCTCTCTCTCTCTCTCTCTCTCTCTCTCTCTCTCTCTTTACGCAATGTTATATAAAAAGCTTGTGCACAATAATTTGATAATTTATGGAATGAAAACATTTGTTAAATTGGATTAGAGCTTGAATATTATGAGGGTTTTTTATAAACTTTATTCGAACTAATTGTTTATTTTGGGTGTTCATTAAATTAATTGTTAAATAAAAGCACCGAATAATTGTCGATTATATTTGTATTTTTTAAGATATGTTTATTTTTTATTATAAATGTTGACAAAAATTTGTTACAAAAAAATACTCCAAGTAAATGACTTCCAATTCTCTTATATTTAAACAATTCATTTAACATATTAAATATTGGTGATTCTAAAACATCATCAATTATTAAAATTATGTAATTTTTTCGAGAAATATTTTAAACGTTAAAAATTTAATCTTACTGTTCTAACATTTAAGTTTTGGTTTGTTAATCTGTGTAACATCTGTTTTCATTGAGTGTGCGCCAAATGTATTAGATTTCTATCTGAATTCCGATGTCCAAAGTATTTTTTGCCTGTTTTTTAAAAATTTAATTTTGTGTCTGAAACGACCGATTAAATTGTTATTTTGAAATATATGAAAATCACTCAAATTTCGTATCAACTAAAGATTTTTGTTTTACTCTTAACAACACAATTAATAAATTAATGTAATGCCAGGTCTGGTCTGGTCTAATCTAATTTAAATTTTTTTAAAAACGCAATTATAAACTGGAATTTTTGGAATGTTATTAACAAATGCCATTGTTATCTAAAATTTATTTTATGCAAAATTATTAGTTTGCGTCGTATCGCCAATTTTATTCACTAACTTCTTAGATAATGATGTGAAATAGAAATCTCTAGATCTACCAGACAGTAACAGAGACGGCAATACGTAGACTAATAAACGATTTAAATTCACAATACGTATCGTTTATCAATTAATCAGGATTTTTCGCATGGATTAGAAAATTAATGAAAGCAATTAAATTTAAAAACGGTGAGCAAAATTTTTAAATTTCCGATTAAGACAATTTTGATTTGTTTTAAAAATGATAATTCAATTACTTTCATACGGAAATCATTATGTAAATTCTAAATTAAAAAGTATCTTATACTGAACATTATAGGAGTTGACAAAATTAATGCGTATTTAAAATACACGTATTATGGATAGTTTTAATTTAAAAAGCATTTTTTGATGAATATTTTGGTACAAAAAAAACGTTACTCAAGTTGTGTATCTGTGTGTGACCAGAATCGTAACACTAAGAAACACAGCCAACAACACTCCATCCTATGAAAGACGGGGATTTGCAAAAATTTTATTTCAATGTTATCCGAGATTTATTTTTTAATTTATTTGTCGTTATTTTTACGGAAAATTTTATGATTTAATCTTATTTGTTAGTTTAATCTAAAATTCAATTAACTACTAAACTTAAAACGATTCAGTTTCCAAAAATAAGTATTGAATGACGTAGCGGTAACTCTCAGTTGAAAATATTTTCTTAAATAAAAGTTTCTATAGAAATCTATTGCATTGACTTCAAAATTCGAGAAGACTTATAACTGACACGCTCTAAAGTTTAGTGTAAGCTTAGAGCGCTAATAATTAATTATATATGAATATAACTTAACAACTTTTCTATGTTATGTGCATAAATTGCTGAGATTTTTTACTTTGCAGCGAAAAGCTTTTGTTCTCTTTGTTTGAATTTGATACGAACGCAATTAATGATAGGATGAAGCGACAAATGAGTGCTTTATTTTCTAAGTGAGCTTTAACTGTACAAATAAAAACTGCAATTAAAATCTACAGTTGTTTGAATTAAAATGACTTGGTGTTTGGCTTATATGGCTTTTAATCAATATTTTTATAGCATATTGAAAAATGGCATTAAATGGTTGAGATTGTCTGTCAGCTCGTCTAAAACTCCATATCTTACAGAACATTTATAAAACTTCAATATTGCATGTTTCACTCTCATGTTATTAAATAAATTTATCTTATTTTTATTAAGATCTATCAAATGTTAATAAAAATTTACTTTGAACCTCAAAAATAAATACTTGCTGCTATCGATAGCGGTAGTGATTGCGTAAACGGTTACTACGATAATGCGTACGCACTGCGTAATTGAATTTGCTTTTAAAAATAAATTATATAAAATCCTAAACGCATTGGTTTACATGGTTAACTAACGAAATTCAATTATAAAATGTAAAAGAGTCATTTACATAATAACGTTTTACAGTAATGTTCGGAAGCGACGCGCTATGGCTTAGACCTTCAAAACCTGATTAAAATTATCTTTTACTAAAGTTCTAGCGATGCGTAATAGATTAAACTTAATTTTATCTATTCAATAATTTTAAATTCAACCGTAACTAATACTTAAACCGTTTCTCGCGTTGTTTTAACTTAATATACAGTATAATTTAAAGCCATAATAAAAAATTAATTAAAATTACTGATTTACTTCGCATTGAAACTTTAATTAGTGTCAGTGCATAAGAGATGTGGAGAGTCGCTACACTGACACTGGATAGTCGCTACCCATTGGTACCTTTATTGTCAACTGTACCTTGAAATGCCAAACTTACAATAAACGACAGAGTGATTCAGTGGCACATTTTGTATCTGTAAGGGAAGGGAGAAAATTTTAAACATGGACACACCAGTGATAGACAAATCTCGTTGCAAAGGCCGTAAACCTACAATGCAATGATCATGAATCGGTTAATTCGAGTGTTTCTTTCTATCCGATTTGCTCTTAGAATATTAAAAAGTTTTCGTTTGTAACGGAAGAATTTTCTATTTAACCATTTAATGAATACATTTGCAGATTATAATTTAGTCAAACACTTTGTAATACTTTACTGAAAAATAACACATACTTAATTGTTTGATTATACTGTATGTCGAAATCATTAGAATATATTCTCGATTCCCGAGTAAAACTTAAGTTTGCAGTTGAGATCCTTTACTTGGATTTCGATAGACTTTAAGCTGATTTTATTATTTTTTTGTAGTAAACATCTTAGTGTTGCAGAAGTACTGTTCACTACTAATGAGAAAGTTGACGCTAAATAATTTATTCATAGCATAATACAGTATTATTGCAAAATTAAAAATTCTTAATTATGAGTCAGCGATTATAACGTGTCCTCAGGCAGTATTTTACCATAACTAATGATTGGAAAAATAGTTTTGAAATCTAAACCATAGCCTATCAAAAGTTTTGATTCAAAACCCATTTATAGAAATTAAAAGTTTTGCCTATCAATTAAATATTGAATTCGAAGCAAACTGACAAATTGAATTTTATTATTCAATTTATTCAGAACACATAATATTCTAAGTGTGGAAAATATTAATCATCATTATTTTGAATAAATCTAAATTAAATTTTCCATATTTATTTTAAGCTCTTTTTGCTTCTAAATTTAATAGATAATGCATTGCCAGTTTATCGCGTGTCTGCAGCGGTATTCAAATGAAACAATAAAATTTAATATCGCTATTATGCTGACCATTAACTTATTATTTAATGGATTGAGATAATTATACTAAAAATTTCCGCTCTCAGAAACTGTGACTTTGTTTGCCCAGAATTTTATCATATGTTTTTTATAGAGTGTTGCTGTTTTTTAACGTATATGATAATAGATAATTTGTTGTTCAGTTAAAAAAAATCACTAATCACTTTAATTTTGAAAAATCATCGTTGAAGAAATAATCGATTCTTATCTTTTTGTTTATTAATATTCTGGTGCCAACCAATTAGTGGTTTATCTGATTTATCTGATTTATTGAAGTTAAACGCACTATGATTTACTAAAACAATTTACAATACTTAATAATAAAAAAGCTACACTAATATACCATTATTAAGGATAGGATAATTTGGTAATTACCAAATCTTATTACTTATTCCGATTGGTTTAAAACTTTATAGGATAATATAACAACACAAAACAAGTCTTTTAGCAAAGTTTCATTTTACCAAATTTAACAATTTTTTGTCAAAAAATTGTCGTTAAAATCCGACGAGTTTTGACCCCGTATTAAGAAATTATTTCAAAAATTGTGCACGTAATTTGTATTGTCAAGATAATGAAATAAAAACTTGAATAATAACTTTACCGAATATTTTCCAAATTAGTATGTTTTTTGTTACCATTTTACCACCAAATTTAATACTTTTTGTTACCAAAAAAATCCTATCCCTAACCATGATATAGATTATTTAATATTAATGATAATACCTTATAATTCTCTTCGTTACAGTAATCATAATCGAAAACATGATCGTAACGGTCATAATATCTGACTTCGTATTAAAATTTTTGTTAGATATATGGATATTATTTTATTGTTTAATGATTATTAGTGGTCGCTGCTCACTACGTTCGCTCGCTCCCACTCACCATAATTCCTAAAGTGGAATATGCCGGTATAGTTTGGGTTTTATAAAATATTACAGCCCAAACGGGATCTATACTATATTACCGCCTAAAGTGGCATATGCCGGTACTACGGGTTTCATACTATATTAGCTCACAAAGTGGCATATGCCAATTTTTCTATTGACATTTGCCGTTTATTCAAGTGGAGTATGTTGATATAATGGTGCAGTTATACTATATAAACGCCAAAAGTGGCATATGCCAGTTTTATTATTAACATCCACCGTTTTATTCTTGCTCCTCACTTAAAATTTTTTCACTAAAAAGCCCCCTATTAGAGAGCGTGACATACGGACAGACAGACACACAGACGGACATTCCCAAATCCATATGCCTGCCTTGATTTTATCGAAGTCAGATAAAAAAAGGTAAAAGCAATTTAGATAATCAAAAAACAAAATTAAGCTCCATATTTCTTCGCAAAGTGAGTGAAATATATTCTAAAAAAATATAATGAAAAGCATAATTAATGATTATTTGTAGTATCTCTACGTTATTAACGTTGAAGTAATTTACTAAACGTTAGCTAACAAATGCATATTAAAAATTTTCAAATTGAAATAATACGCTTGAGATGAAATATAGTATACAATTTACATTTATTACTGCTAAATACTCCAGTATCCATAATTGTATACTTTCTTCTTTCTTTGCCAATAATGTGTACTTAGATTACGATTTATTTGCATATTGCTTAACTCTAATCATTTTTTATATACACATACAGCTGCGTATATTAGTAATAATAATAACATGTGGTAAAATTATTGCTTAAATATTAATCCTGTACTCTATTTAAATGCGAAAAAAAACTTATTTTTAATATTGAGACTATACAGTAGTTTATATTCAACTATTTCACCGAATAATTTTTGCGTTAATGGTTAATAGCATAGATAATGTCAAACCAAATAAGAATATAAATAGTTTATCTCGGATTATAAAGTAATCTTGCGTTAAATTAAACAAAATATAAGAGTTATTGGTAGTGATATCGTATGTTAGAGTACTTTCTTTGACATACTTTGACACATTAATCGGCGTCGAAATATTTATTAATGGATAAACAGTTTTTTATTCAAAATTTCTACTTATAATGTTTTATTACATGTTTCATGTGATAGCAAATAATTCTGTACAATGAGCTCTCATTCAACAGTTTTCAAGTGATTTTTTCCATCACAATAATTAAATAAATATAAATAATTTATGATTCTTTTTTGTGAGCGACGAATCGCATCTTTAGTGCCTTTAGTAGTTTTAACAATCATTATTCTCTCTCTCTCTCTCTCTCACTCTCTCACTCTCTCTCTCTCACACTCACTCTCTCACTCTCTAACTCTCTCTCTCTCTCACACTCTCTCTCTCTCACACTCTCTCTCTCTCACTCTCTCTCTCTCTCTCTCTCTCTCTCTCTCAGCGAGAGAAAAATCAATTTAAGTTTCAATTCGTCTGGATTTCATTTTTTCAACTTGTTTTGCTGTATTTTATGTTCAGGAATGAAGTTAATTCAATATTCATATATTCATACGACATAAGCTTCGTGCTCAGATTTTGAGCATTTTTTAGAAGCAGAAGCGCGTCATTTTTTAGCTTATTAACACCACTAAGCTTACCAGTGATTACAATCTATTAAATTGAATTAAAAATGCTTGACAATAAAGAAATTTTTATATGAAACTTTTGTCATTTCAGTTTAAATTTACTGTGAATTATTATCTGCACTATTATCTCATGATATATATTAACAATACAAAAATGTTATTGAGGTTCTTTGTTGAGATGTTTATTTAGTTAATCAATTTTGGTGTGATTGCTAAAATGTTAAGTGAGTTTTTGTATGAATTACACTCGTAATTTTTGTTTTTATTAGTTCTCGCTTAATTGTTTCCGTACCTAACCTTCCGTTACTATTTGTTTCTTTAATTCTTGACAAACTTGCAAAGTGTTCTAAAATTTGTTTACTCTATAGTAATTTTGGAATTAAATTTAGCTCACAACGACCTCACCATAAGTTGCAATCAAGTACAGAACTTTAAACGTTTTTTTCTGTAAAATCAAGACAAATACTAAATTTACTATATTGATAGTAAACTATAATTATTCAAATTCAAAATATTTTCTTTATAGCAAAATTTTAAAAGAATGTTTCAAGAATAGTAATTGTTTTAATACTTAACCGTTAGACATGAACGGGGAATAAGCATCCGCGAGTTAATTATTAGATTAGGGATTTATTTATTTGTTTAAATAAAAATCGAGATGCAATTAAAATTGGAAATCACTGGCTCGTCCTTATTATATTTTATTATATAAGGACGAGCAGTGATTTCCAATTTTAATTGCATCTCGATTTTTATTATTGTAATTTCGTGTTACAAAATGCTCCAGATTCTTCCGGATTTTACCTGCTAAACTCCCTGCTCCCATGGAATCTTTTAGATGAATTTACATCTTACTTCCAGGTCGTAATTTTTGCTTTTATTATCTCCCGCCCAACTCCCGTGTAAAATATTCACTTTTAAAAAATTCCATAGGCTTACCATAATAACAGGTGTTACCCTAATAACCGTATATATTAATTCCTATTCGTGCGTTCATAACCTTTTATTTTCTGTAAATTTTTCAGCTTAATTATATAAATTAAGTATTCTCTATAGGTATCAAAATATTCATATTTACGTTGTAAGTTTTTCAGAATAAAGAGGTGTAACTTAAATTGAGGTTTTGAGTTCGAATCCATTATAACCATGTGGTAAACCTTCACATACATCCCAAATACATTGGAACCCATTCTGTACTCATTCCCAGTTAAATTGAATCCAATTTAATAAGAGAAAATGGGTTGGGATTACGAGACAGACAAATATTGAAATTTATATTTTTATTTTGATTGATTTTTATTAAAGTTAATTTATTTTAATTGCATTTATATTTAGCTGTGAACTGAGTGATATAATTAATTTTATCCAGAATTACGCCTTAATTTTGATGGATAAACCACACCAATAATTGTTGTCGGGAAAAATTTTAATTATAGATTATAACGTAATGTTTATGAGCAGTAAACAAACTTTTATTGCACAGTTAAACTATGTTTTCCATGTGTAGCACTTGTTATTCTATTGATTTTTATTTCAATTATGATGTTAGGAACGATGTTGCGATGTTGCGCGCTCAGTACGTATGTCTATATTTAGCATTAAATTTTGATAAAATGTTGTGTGCAACAAAAATGTGAGCTCGTTATTCTCTGCAAGCACTTATAATATTAGTTATTCAGCACCAAAACTGAGCGCAACAAACGCATTGTTATTTAATTTTAGCTGAATTATTAATAAACCTTAGGATTTAATTATCGTTTATCAAAAATTGAACGCTAATGTAATAAGTGTACTGTAATCTGTATAGAAATTGGTACTTTTACGCATTGCATGCTAAGTTATTTCGCGAATAGATTTTATAGGAAAACATTATACTGTTTTTTTTTTGTAACTTCTTATCTATAATTCACGAGAAAGTACTGGCATTTATTTTTTTCACACTTTCTAGAAGCGATGTATAAAATCACAAATTTTAACAATTTTTAAGTTATTTTTTTTAATAATCTAACGAAAAATCTAAAGTAGAATACAATATAGTCATTAATTTATAATGAAAAGTTAAATTTTTGAACCCTTGATGGCAGAAAACACTCAATTACATAGTAACTGTTTTTAAAACAAACACATGCAAACATATGTGTGCTGCGAAACACAGTAGTGATCCAAAGTTTGGTTCAAGAGAGTTATGTATTT
The DNA here is from genome assembly GCA_034698365.1 of Steganacarus magnus. Classification (NCBI taxonomy): domain Eukaryota; kingdom Metazoa; phylum Arthropoda; class Arachnida; order Sarcoptiformes; family Steganacaridae; genus Steganacarus; species Steganacarus magnus. Next base: position 2,910 of record JAQIVF010001430.1, on the reverse strand, counting down.
GTTTTCTGGCGCAGCACTGCTTCGTGTTTATAATAATTAATAATCGATAGCACTATTATTAAATATTATTGCAGCAAAATGTCTAAATGTCTATTCGCGGAATAATTTTATTTATAAAGTTATGAAATATTAACTAGAAATGAGAATTAAAAATAGAATTATGTAATAAAAAAATATTATTGGTTTAAGCGTTGAATTAAATTCACAATTTTTATGAATAAAAAGCTAATTTTAAAAAGTGACAATTATTTTTCAATGGAAAATTTGTGGAAAAAGTTTTCACTGAATTTTGACGCAACGGAACAGATATCTTAAATAAGAGAGAAAGAAGTATAGGTATTTTCCATCAGATAAGAAGTGTTGAATATTTACCTTGAATTAAGGTTAATATCGATAACTGTATATATACTATATGCTATATACTATATTATAGTAGCAACACTATACATATACTATACTATAATATATGTGGTATATAATATATACTGCAGCAGTACTGCACACAGTGAAGTGAATCAGTTGACGAGCATAACCTTAACTCTCGTTTGAGATGTGATTTGTGAATGTTTTGTATTGATTGGTTTGTATGCAATGCGATGTAATTGCATAAACAGTATATAAACGCAGCGTTTATGCGTTTATATCTCTATATATTGTGTGACAAACAGTTCGTGCACTGATATGATGCGATGCATCGCTGCCTGTGCTGTTGTGGACACGAAATGGTGGTCAACACCCAAGATGTGATGCCAACACCAGTTGTCTAATCAATTATAACTGCATTTTATTGTTTGTGTCACATTTGTGTGTACTATTCATAACGAAATCATGCCACTGTTCGGTAAAAAAGAGCAGACAAGGAAACGAGACAAACAGGACAAAGATGTGGTCAGTGTTGAGGATAAATACGAGCTGAAGGATCTATTAGGCACCGGAGCGTTCTCTCAAGTGGTTCTCGCCGAGCATCGAGAACACCAGGGAATGATGGTTGCCATCAAGTGTATCGACAAACGAGCGCTCAAAGGAAAGGAGGACTCCTTAGAGAATGAGATCAAAGTTTTGCGTAAACTCAAACACAGCAATATTGTTCAGTTGGTCGAGACATTCGAGGACAAGAATAAAGTTTATCTTGTGATGGAATTAGTAACTGGTGGTGAACTGTTTGATAGGATTGTAGAGAAGGGTAGTTATACCGAAAAAGACGCCAGTGATCTCATCCGACAGATCATCGAAGCTGTCGATTATATGCATTCACAAGGAGTTGTTCACAGAGATCTGAAACCGGAAAACTTACTCTATTATAGTCCGGACGAGGAGTCGAAAATAATGATCAGTGATTTTGGTTTGTCGAAAATGGAAGAGTCTGGCGTTATGGCCACCGCTTGCGGTACGCCTGGATATGTGGCGCCAGAAGTTTTGTCTCAAAAGCCGTACGGAAAACCTGTTGACGTATGGAGTATTGGTGTAATCGCGTACATACTTCTTTGCGGTTATCCGCCATTTTATGACGAAAACGATGCCAATCTTTTTGCTCAGATATTGAAAGGAGAATTCGAGTTCGACAGTCCGTATTGGGACGATATCTCAGATTCAGCCAAAGATTTTATCAGACATTTAATATGTGTTGACGTCGAGAAGCGTTATTCATGCAAATTAGCGTTACTTCATCCGTGGATTTGTGGCAATACTGCGAGTGATAAAAATATTCACGGCTCGGTTAGCGAGCAGTTGAAGAAAAATTTCGCGAAAACAAAGTGGAGGCAGGCATACAACGCTACTGCCGTTATCCGACAGATGAAGAAACTAGCGATGGGTAACTCTGTCACCAGTATTGATCATACAAGTGATACTATTATGACCGAAGACCAGGAGGAGGAGGAAGAGAAACTTAAGTTTATTTAATAATTAATATCTCACTATTGGATAAATATCAGCTAAATTTTGAAACCTCCCTAATGTTGTTCTGCCATCACTACCAGAGCTATGAAATAAACACAACGCTATAATATTATTAATTCATTTATTATTTCGATGCAGACATCAGCCCTGATGTGAATATATGTGGAGCTATAGTGCTGATGAACGAAGTGCATGTAAATTCTGTAAATTCTTGTTTGATAACGAACTTATCCCTGTTTGATATGCCAATTATGGGGATATTGTAAAATCCTATCATTTGTTAGTTAATAGTTGGCTTGATTATCAAAATTATAATTATAATAATCATTCACCACAGCAATTATCAAAATTATAATCAATTAATATTAATTGATAACAGAAAGAGCAATTAATTCTAAGCTAAATTTATGGCTGGATTAGAAACTTTTAGTTTGATTGAAACATTAGCTCATTAACAGTGCATAATGATCTTAAGTCTAATGGTAACCTTTAAGCGAATTGTTGGCTCCACCCAATAATTTTATATACACTTTTACTTATATATGGGGTTTCAAAGTTCAGGTCAAATAACACAATTTACTATCTTAACTAATTTAAATCAAAATTAAATTACAAAATTAAAAATTAAGGTAATAAATGAAATTATTTAACCATATTATTATTTTTTATTCAAAATCATTCTGCTTTCATAAGTTGTAGCTCAATCTACCCTTTAAAGTGAATCACCTTTCTTTTACTCATTTCCAAAAAAGTTTTTTAATCGTACCACAAGTAAATGAAACCGATGCTGGAGATTGTGTTCGTCTGTTGGTCACAATCACGGCATATACCTATGAATAAAATCAGTTTTTATTAAATGATGAAATAGAGCTATATTATTAAATTATATTACCTGCGATGAATTAAGTTTTTCGCACAATTTGTGTGTGCTGTACGTATTGGGTTGGCGTTCTTCGCAACGGTAACCGCAAATAGAGTGACGCCTGGTGTATACCACTCTTATAATTGATA
>JAQIVF010001429.1:0-14120 GCA_034698365.1 Steganacarus magnus | reverse complement strand
TTAATAGCCATTTCCATAGTAACCAAACACAATAGTTAGTTAACTATTTCGTTAACCCATCGTAGAACCCACTCCAGCTGTTTCTTTACACACACACAGTCTAATACTGCAGTCCTTTAATGATAAGCACTTTACGACTCACTCGATAGTTCGTTAGCTAATAATTCGTCTGCAAATCCCATTACAAAAATTTTCACTAAAATTATATTAAATAAATAAAGTTTTATTTTTTAATCTTTGAATAAAACGCTTGATATTATGAGTGATTTAAAATGATTTAAGTTTATGTAATAATCCTAGTTTTGCTTTACTTTTACCAAAAATTGGCTTTAATTCTTTAGTAGTGTTTTTTAATGAAAAAAAAAACATTTTTGTATTTTAAAATGTATTTTTTAAAGAAATTGAATTTAGCAAATTTTTTGCATAAAGAAATTGAGTAATAAAAATGGAAGAAAAGGCATTGAGTAGAAATACGATGCTATATTGGCTGTAAAGTATTGGAACTTTTTAATATAGAGTTAACAAAATAACTTTATTTAAGTATAATTAAGATTTACAGTATGTTTGTTTTACTAAATAACTTCGATTACAGTTAACCCATATTTTACTAAATAATTTGCAAAAACTTCTTTCTTTATTTAATTATACTATTTATTATACTATTATTTATACTAAAAATTATACTATTATTTCCAAGTGATTCGATTATTTTTAATTATCAAAATTTTTGTAAAGAACTATAATCCTTAAAAAATTCTTTTACTCTTGTATGGAATATTAAATTTTGTTTTAATTAGAAATACTGTGAAGAAAGGACCAAAAAAACAATGAAGTGTCAACTATTTTATAGTTGTAGATTTATAGATATAAATTTTGATTTATCCGATTTAACATACTATATAGACTCCCAAACGGGCCCAAGATTTTTCGTAAGTTTTTAAAATTGAAGTATTTTGTTTATGACCTGTTAGAACTGGTATATTACAGTAATTTAGATTAAATTATAATTTTATTTAAAGGAACATAGATTTTTAAATGTTTCCCATATATTCAATTCGGGCCGGGCTTTTGAATTTTTAAAATAATCGGGCTCGTGTCGATCTTCAAACTGTCCTGCCGAAGTAGGGCTCGGGTTTGAAAATTGTAGCAATTTGTGACTCTAAGACAGTATCAAAAACCCTCTATAAAAAACTTTAACATAATATGCCTTAAGACGGCGTCTAATTTTTCGGTCATAAAAAATCGTATTTCGATCGGTTAATGATTGAAATAAGTTTAGAAATTAATTTTTATTTATTATATTTAAACATTATAAAGTTTTAATTAGTGTTTTAATTAAATTTAGTCTGTTTTCTGTCAAAAAACTTTTATAAACTAAAAATAACGGTCAGTCCAACAGAAATTAGTTTAGTTTATCTTGTAATAAATTTGTGCGGAAATGTTTTATTAATAGTGAATTATTCCGTATTAGTGTTTTTTTTTATAATAAATATCAGATGTTTCAGCATTTCATTTTCCAAACAAGATCGTAACGGTCATAATATATAACTTCGTATTAAAATTTTTAGATATATAGATGTTATTATATTAACTATGATTTTTTTGGTCTCTTGCTCACTACGTTCGCTCGCTACCAATTTACGTTAATTTTATTTTTGATTTGTAATATTTAAATCTTAGTCGCTTAATTTCTTTGAAATGACATTCCGTTTTCTAGAATAGCATATTCCGTTTTCTAGAATAGTATATTTCGTTTTACAGAATGGCATATTTCGTTTTATAGAATAGCATATTCCGTTTTATAGAATGGCATATTCCGTTTTATAGAATGGCATATTCCGTTTTATAGAATGGCATATTCCGTTTTATAGAATGGCATATTTCGTTTTATAGAATGGCATATTCCGTTTTATAGAATGGCATATTCCGTTTTATAGAATGGCATATTCCGTTTTACAGAAAGGTATATTCCGTTTTTCAGAATAGCATATTCGGTTTTACAGAATGGCATATTTCGTTTTACAGAATGGCATATTCCGTTTTACAGATTGTCATATTTCGTTTTTTCAGAATGGTGTATTCCCTTTAATTTAAACATTTCGTTTAACCTTTAAAATGAATTTTTCGCCAAAAAGCCTCCTATCTTGATTGTTCTAGAATGTTCTAGAAGGTTGGTAAAAAACCCAATTTTTTGAGAAAAAAATCTCCTATCAGAGTGGCGACAGACGCGCAGACGGACAAAGTCAAATCCATATATCTGACAATTTTCAATGGAAGTCAGATAAAAAATTAGATTTCGCTAAATAATCGATGAATTATAATTTCATGAATAGCCAAGCGGGAAATGTTGGCGCATCAGCGGTAAGTCAAGACTCACAAGAAAGTGGATGTGTGGACCCAAGTAGTAGTGAGGCGAATACTGAGCGCGTTTATTTTTAGAACAAAATCACAATTCAGAACCTGATATTTTTTATTGGTTTTACGTTCACCACATAATTTTTCAAATTAATGTTAATTTTAAATGTATATTTTTAAGTAAATTGTTTGTCACTTTTCTTCTATTTAGAAATTATTTGTCTGTTTGAACTTTTAATTCTAATTTTTTTTTATTTTTGAGGTGTACATTGTAATAAATTTTAAGAACGAATTTAGTTAAAACAATATGGCATTAGGATCCTTTCAAAAATATTTCTGCGTATTTTATGAATATGATGAGGCTTGGGATGAGAGATGAAATTGAAAAGCACCTTAAAGACCACTTTAATACCGATTTCTAATGGCAAAATAACTGGTATATGGAATGGATAACCATATTCTTAAATTACACAGAAAGCGTTTATGACGGGTTATTGGATGGAGTATCGTATACGTATAACGAAGCAAATACCTGTCCAGATTGTTTAATTTCTCATAAATTCAACAAAAATTACCAAACATTACGTGGCGGAATATTCTTGGACTTTATCGTTACTTTCACTCCCCTTATAATACCGCTCACGCGTTCACGTTATACTGGTAGGTCTCCATTTGGACTTAAAAGTAGCGTTGTTTATTTAATTTTGCATATTTAATTTTAATTTCGATTTTATTTTAAAATTTGAATTTGATTAATCAAAATCAAAATAAAATCAAAAAGAAAAAATTTTAAAAATCAAATCAAAATAAAATCAAATAGAAAAAATTTTAAAAATCAAATCAAAAGTAAATTAAAATCAGAAAATTTAAGAAAATTAAAATCAAATTAAAATTGAATTAAATTTTTTTTTTAAAATCAAAATTTAAATAAAAACGTGTAAAAATGCATTTTGATTTTGATTTTTGTATTGAATATCAAAATTAAAAATCAAAATTAAATCAAAATAGAAAAGTTGGAATGGAAACAACACTACTTAAGTCACCATTGCGTTACATGCCACTATGATAGAGCTGCGCGATATGTGGAAATATCAGAGTTTATAGTTATATTCCGAAACATATGGAATTACAATACTTATTAAACAATCGAAATCTTAATATTTTTTTAATTTTCTCTATTAAAGTGGTTTGAAAAAATTTGGCTTAAGAACTTCGTGATTCCACATTAAGACTTATAATTGACTTAATATTAAATAGAATTTAACTTTTAATATTTTTGTATTTTTGCAAATTTATATTTAGTTGCGCATAATAGTTCGAGAAAATACGGTTTATTTCAATAATTACTGGAATAAAAATGAAGTAAACCAGTTTTCTTTTATACTCCTTAAATGACCACAAATATCAAAGGTTAAATAGATTATTAATAAACTCGTTATTAATATGTAAACAATATTTTGAAAAAATTCTTTAAACATTGATGGGGTTTTATGTTTTTAAATAAACATTGAAAATTATATTTCATAATAAACAAAATACTTGTATATCATTTAATTGGAAAATTACGCATGAATTGTGAACTTCAACTTAAAACTTTTTTATTACATTTAAAATTATGTCATAAAGTCAATATTTTAGAATAAAGTTAGAAAATTTGAACAATTTTTACTATAACTCCATTCGAAAATCTAAATCTGTTCCCAACTCCACTCCAACTCCACAAAAATTTCAATTTTAACTCCAACTCCAGTCACTTTTTGTCAACTCCAATACCATTCCATTGGAGTTTGAGTTGGAGTTGTATTTTCTAACTCTATTTTAAAACTAAAGAAGTTAACTAAATAAAACATTAAAAACTTTTCGGTTAAAAACAGAAAAATCCATTCCTTATGCACACAATAGTTAACAATTTTTTCGCATTTATAAAATATTTGTAATTAAGTTATAAAAATTGTCATTCTTTTACATTAAATCGATATAATATACTATTATAACATGGAATCACATGATACGACGTTTATATAATTTATATCGATTTATAGGCCAAAGTAACATATGACCAATACTTTTAAAAAGATAATGTTAAATTTAAATTGTTCATAAAAAAACTTTCGTGGAGTTTTTCATTAAAACTTTATAATAAAATAACACTCAATAATCAATGCATAGTGATTTAAATCAGACATTAAGGACTTAAGATCGGAGTCCATATGGTCGGTACTGCATAACGAAACTTAACGCTTAAATAAAACCCGAAAAGCGCATGACAGACACAATGAGTTTTGATTAAAGAGTTGTGTGCTAATGGTTTCGGTGTATTTGGCAGCGAAATCCAATCCCGACGTCGCAATTCGTGCTTTGAAACTTGTTTTCAAATCGAGTGAATAGCGCTTTGCATTACGCTTAGTATTACGCCGCTAGGATTAACGCGTAAAAAAACAGGTTTTTGCTGAAAATTGCGAATCTCTACTCTAACTCGTCGAGTCGTTATCGTTGCTGCACTGCAAACTGCAGCAGCATATTAAAAGCTGCTTTATAGTCATACATCAAAAACTAGATATGAAATTAGTAAGCAATACTATTTGTTACTTTTTTTCCTATAATTTGCAGAAAATTCCAGTGATGTTAAGTGTAATTTTGTTCGAATATTTGACAAAATCAAATCATGTGTCGCATTCAAACTAATATTATAATAGTTTTTGCTCTATTGATAACAAGTGTGTCCGCAAATAACTATTGCTATTCGTCCGGTGGTTTGTTCGCTATCATCATAGCCAGTGTTTTCGTTACTGTTGTTGTTATTAGCATAACGTTTGCGCTTATTTATTACCTATGGATTACTAAACGTTTAAAATTAGGTAAGAAAAAATATTATTTATAAATTAATAGCATTGAAGTACGAGTAGAAAGTTTTCTATAAAACAAGTATTATCGATTTTCTGTTTCTATTACATAATTTATAATTAAAAATAGCTATATAAGTAAAGTATTTGCTAGAATCACACGATTATATTGCATTTTAAGTATTTTTTAGCGAACAGCTATTTAGTAATAATTATTAAACGCATCTATAAATACGTGATATTATCTTTAAAAAAACTTAAGAATTTAGTAAAGTTGGGTTTATAGCACACTAATTATTTTTTTATTGAATATATCTTTATGCACACTTTTCATAATAAACATAGGCGTAAAGAATTGCACTTAAAAACTTTTTAAAAAATTAAATATACTTTAATTAATATTGTTTATGGTAAGAAAATAACATATATTGACATTGTTTTGAATCATTAAAAATACAATAAATATGTAATTATTAAAAGTATGTCGCATATGGTGGATATCGACCTATTATTAATTTTTTTTGCGTTATAAACATTCACATTAACATTAATAAATTCAATTAAAAAATAGATTTTTAGATTTAAATTATTAATTGATTAAATAAATAGAAAAGTGGCAAAATATGATATTGAGTTCTGAATTACAAATGATGTGTTGATTATAATGTTTTTTAGGCTCGAATAAAATGTTTTTTTTTAAATGTCAATATAGTCATACATTTTTTCATACATGTAGAAATATGACTACAGCTCACATACATTCAGCATCTAAATGTTAAATACAGTATAAGCTGCGATATGTATTTGCAATATTTTCAATGCGAGTGTTAGTAAAAGTGGACCACAAATAATTCAAACCAAAATTCATGCATGAAAGAGAACTATGCACTGAATTGTCGAAAATGTCAAATATTCATATGGAGTATTATTATTATATTTAACTTTTTTTTGTGTATATAGATTTTATTCTAAATAAAACAATTCGTAAAGATGCCAATTCGAAGAAAGATGTCGAATCAGTGAACCACGAATACGCGTTTGACAATCCATACTTTAAAGAAGACGATGACGCGGAAAGAGGAGCTAACTTTCACATCGCAAACGATGCTCAAAGCGCTGAAGAAGGTAACATTTACTAAACTATAAATATATGTATTATTTAGTTTTTAAATATTAACTTTTCACTCACAGAAAAAAAGAAAAAATTACTGTATTTAAATTCACTTAATGTTTTACATATGTTGTGACCAACTTTTAAAACTTTTTTATTTATTCCATACATAGACAGAGTACACGTACTCACTTCAGACTCACGATCGCTACTATCAATTCTACTCTTTTTTTTGCTAATATTTGTCCAAAAATTTATGGCTTATTTTGCAAATAATGCGAAGTGCGTGAGAATGTGTTAACTCTTTAATTCAAAATATTTTTTCTAATTTGTTAGGATTATTAAAAAAGAATTTTAATACGATGAACACTTTGATTTATTATTATATACATTTCATCTAATTTAAAATATTAGTGAATACTCATTTCGATACTTCACGAACTCTATTACTTTTCTTAATGGATAAAATTATTTCTTTTTCTCCAATTTATCCACCAAGTAATTTGTTTAAGTTAGCAAAAACTATAGCCACACAAGCCCTTATAAATTCTCGATTTTATGGTCTGCAAAAACTCTTCCGACTTAAGCGATAATTTTTGCTAACTTGATGGCCAAAAAATTGTATGCTCTCAAAATTTTATCGTAATTCGAAATTCCTAATTGTCGAGTTTTGTGAGGTCAAGTGAACTCTCTCTCCCCCATTGTATAACTATGTCGAAAACCTACAAATCCTTTTTTCATTGAATTTTTAGCATTTTATATTTACAATTTCTACTTAGAATGTAGTTTTTTCTATTGAAAATTATATGTTTAAAGAACAAAGCAATTTTTTGTTTAGAATTAATTCAATTTTATAATTAAAATTTTTACTATTTCACTTTTACTTTAGTAATGCTATAATTATTTTTTGTTGCGTTAAGCCTCTAAGAATCATTACGTATTTTTCATAGCAATTTTCTATCTCTATTAATAATCCATTGTTTTCTTATTCAAAAAAAGTTGAATCCTAATTGGGACGCGTAACAAATTAAATGATGCACCTTTATATCTGTGGGTTAGGCTAAACATACCGTACTTGTTATCCTTGAAAATTATAGGATATACAATAATAATATTAAAAAAAAACTCGTTAAAAGTGAAGGGCAAATTCCAAATACATAACTTTTATGCGCCTTAAACGCGATTTTAACGTTTAACAACGTTTTTTCATTAGAAATATTTTTAAAAAATACTTTAAATTACTGAAATATAGTGCTAATTAATCTACATATTAATATATATATATTTCTTTAATTTAAACGAATATAAATCTATAATATTTTAATAGAAGTGGTGAAAACAAAAAACAAAAAAATTAGTAACAATTGAACTTGAGATTATGACGTTTTGAAATAAAGTGTGTGAGAGAGCCATCTCTTTCAGATAATAGATTAACGTATCAAAAGTTTTGTTTATTTCAGTAGTGTATTCGTGACTATCGAGTGTTTTAATAACAAATACTTATATTAAGATTTTGATAAGAAATAATCTCTTCTAAGTTGAAAAAAATAAGAATAAGTACATTAAATCTCGATGTTGACTAGAGTTATATTTTTTAAAATTATTTTCTTTCATTTACTATTATAATTATTGTTTGGGCAGTCTTATGATAGAAACCAACGCACTTAAGGCCATAAATGTAGAAATGTCATCAAGATTTATATTGTTTTTTAAATATACATACGTATGATTGCTAATTAATATTTTACCTGAATTTTCGAATCATTAATTCCTTAATTTTTTCGTTGATCACGTTAAAGGCTATTGGATGCTTGACTATTTGTAAATGTAAATTTTTCTAAATTTAAAAACCTTTTTTTATTTCGAAAAATCATAATTCAAATTTGATGAGTTAAATTTTTAAGATACGTTTAGTAAAATGGTTATATACTGCGTAACCATAATGTAAAATACAATTGTTTTTTTGGATACATAACACACTTTATCAACATTGCAATGTAAATAATGTTGGAGTAAATAAATAAACAAACATTTAAATTGTTAGATTGCGAATCTACTTTATACTGTACAGTATAAAAAACATTTATATCTAAAATTTTATAAGAATCAGTTCATTGACTCCTTTCCCATATCTACATTTGCTTTTCGGTGTTTCAAAAGATGAAAAATAATAAAATTACACAAAAGAACAATAATTAGTAATTTATATTCATAATAATTTTTTAAAACTAAAATGCCGTTTTTAACGTTAACAATGAAAACTTTGCATTGAAAAGTGAAAGTGACGGGCATTGCTGGGTTTATTTAGTGTGCAATTTCCCGGATGCCAATTCAGGCGTACAAACATTGATAATACAAACATCGCAAAATGATGCTAAATTAACTTATATTTTTTGGTATATTTGAAAAGTTTAGGTTCTTGTTTGCTAATATTAAAAACAAAATTTATATAATTGTAAAACAAAAATAAAGAGACTATTTTCAACGAATTTAATTGCGCACAGTTTGGTGAAATTAGGAAAATATTAAGGAAATATTAACTGAAGAACAAAAAATCCCATGTAATGTACCGTACTATATGATTTTATGTATACTTTTTACATCTAAATTTAAATTGACGACATTACTACGACTTTATTATTATCGTGTATGAGGAAGATTTTAAATGCAAAATTAGCTCTTAGCTAAGCACTCTTTACGTAAACTTAGAAATGAAATTTTAGTACAGCTTATGCCAAATTTGTTTAAAAGGTTTAATATCACTTTATATCACTTTAGCCAAATGCACAGCCAGCCATTCATTAAATATTATATGATCGATCTGATACCCGAGGTTTTAGGCTAGAGATTGAAACCAGTGAAAATTTTTATACCATTCCCACGCAACTTTAAACATTCGTTCCAATCCCAGCGTAACTCTAACACAAATAAAAATTTTTTACATTGTTTCCAACTCCTACACTATTTTTATATTTTGATCAATATATATATATATTTTTGTCAAAATAACTTATTTTAAATTTGTCTATTTTAAATTAAAAATTTCAGAAGTGGTTGTTTTTTACATATACTGAAATTCTTTAATTAAAATTATTTTCCATTCCACATGTATTTTTGTTATCCAACTCCAAAGAAATGTTTTTTTTAACTCCAACCAACTCTGATAAAAGATAATAAAAGCTTTCCAACTCCAAGTGATATCAACATTAAATCCATAGTCCTCTTCGACTATTTTAGTCGGTAGAATCAAACTTACAAGTAACTCGATTTGTTGTCTGATTGGAAAACCTGACAAATTTTATTAGAAAATGTAAACTCTAACTTTATAATTTTAACTATATATTTTTATTAAACTGTAACTTTATTATATGTGTAATTTAAATTTAATGTTTTAAACATTTGATGCTTTTAATTAATTACTTTATAGCTTGCCATTAGCCACTACTGATATGTATAGCTAAATACATTTATTAGCCAATTTAAAAATATTGCTGATGATTTTAAATATTTACCTCATATTTACCTTTAATGTCGGGCAATGCTGTATTTTGTTAATTTTATAACTATTATTATGTCAAAATAATTTATTCTAATATATTATATATTACAATTATTTTAAATCTAGAAAATAAAATTTCCACCGAAGAAACTAAAATGCCAGAAGTTAACAAAGAGACCAATTTTAAGGTTTGTTTAAATTGATTTTATTTGAATATTATATTGTTTAATGAAAAATATGCTAAATATGTCAGTATATCGTCGTCAAGTGTTATTTAAAATCTATCTTTAAAAACAAATTATTATTTAAAACAGGTTAAGTTGCGAAATGGCGTGCTAACAAATAAAGACCGTTTTGTCAAAAGTCTTCCTCCCCTGTCGAGTGTGTTTAATAATGTAACACTTCTGAGCCGAAAGCACAAAAATGACTGTCAAATATCAAAAGATGATACTTATCTAACACTGGTATCTTTTTTTATTACTTTTAAGTTAAAATTTAAACTCTTAAATTTATTTTATTTTTCTATATCTTTAATATAAAGAAACCTGAAAGAGTGGAAGTGGAACTCATTGGACACGATTTTACTGGTTTAGGATTTAATATATGCGGAAACATGAGAACAGGAATTTTTATTAAAGAAGTACAAAATAGAGGACCTGCTAATGAATGTGGCAAAATTAAAACTGGTAATATTGCTTGAATGCATTTACATTATAAGCGAATATCATCTAATATTATGATCAAAATACTAACGTTAAATTAGTGCTTTATATTGGCATTTACCAGTAATTATTCTCTTAATTTTAATTTTTATTGAATAATTTTACGTTTTTATTCTGAAATTATTTTTTAATAAATCTGCTCCAAAAGGTTAAATAAATACTACTTCAGTTTTATATAATATTAAGCATACAATATTAAAACTTAATAGTCGTAACATTTGCTGTATTTTACAGGCGATCGAATTATAAGCGTGAAAGTGTCGTACGAAAGAATGGTATACGAAGATGCGATCGCTATCTTAAGTTACGCTTCTCCTTATAGTGTTTGCTTAGAACTCGAAAAGCTAACAAATTATGCAACAATAGATAAAATTTCGAATAGTAAACTTAATAATCGAAATAATGGTGTAAGTTATCGCTCATTGAAAGATAAGCAACTTCTTCATCCAATATATCGTAGCAATTCATTTAATAATTTGAGTCGAATTGAAAAAGATGTGTCGTTATCTGAAAAGAGTTCAATCTCTTCTTCAAAAAATATTTTTGTACAAAAGATCAAATCACAGATTTTTAACAAAAAAGAGTGTAATAAACAAAATGAAGCAAATACTTCTTTTATTGTCGATGAAACGCAAAAAAATTTAACCGTTAAGGAAAATACAGAGAAAAGCGTTGATATTTCTGATGGTTTGGTTAGCGCTGTGTCAGAATCAGTTGCTAATGTTAGACCGGATTCAAAACAATTTCTTGAAGATTCAACAGCTATTTCATCGATAGAACCCAGTATTTCTATCAACAATAAGCCAACTGAAGTCGATACTGTGGTGTTACCACAATCGGAACCAGTAGTTAAAGAGGTAGAAAATCAGTTGGCAGTCGATGTGTCAGCTGTTCCAGTTGTGCCCGCAAAGCGCAAAGGCAAAGCTCCTCAGCCCCCAGTTAAGCAGGAACTTGAAGCTAATTCTTCTCAGACGCCGTCAAATTATGAAACTATAGAGACCAAAGCACAAATACATAATGTTGACAATATCGAGAAAGAAGTTTTAAAAAGTAAGGAAACTTTCACTGATGAATCACAAACCGATGAGAAAATAAATCATTTAAATGGACATATTTCGGGCTCGAGCTCTAGTTCAAGCTCGAGTGTATCATTAAATGATATCGAACAAAATAAATCATTAACTGTAATAAATGCAGTTTCAGAGCAGTCACAATCACAATCTCAATCTCATCAACGCGTTCAAAGTCCAACTGGAAAGCTTAAATCACATTCATTGAGTGATTTGACTATCAATAATTCAGATAAATCGCAAAGTGCTTTACTGGAGAGGGCAGTATCGCTCGATATGAATGCACAAAATTTGCCAGAAGAAAATCTGTATCATCACGGAAAAAACTTGCTCGCGACAAATCAGGATGAAACTGATTCGATGCCCACTTTAAATTGGTATAACAAGCAAACGTGTATAATTAACAGCGACAGTAATTCATCTGTAAGCACATTGAATGAAACTAATCAGATGAACATCAAAAACGAGACACATATGAATGGTTTCGAGCAATCAGTAAACGGTGACATTTTTAAATTCGAGACTCAGCCACAAAATGCGTCGACACCACTGAAATTGTCGAATAGTGCCATTGATCAGTATATCAATTTAGATGTCAGTTCGCTTGAAAAATACAGAGAAGACACAACTCTCATCCAAAACAACAACAACACTGATTCGCCTGATTTACCGCAACTAATTGAGAATAGTGGCAAAATTGATGATAAAAATAAAGAGATTATTGAAATAAGTCGCGCAGAGTTGGACGATGTGATGATGTCACACAAGACATTTCTTGACAAACGCGCCAAATTAGCAGCTCCTCAAATGGTTATCTCTCCAGTAACCATATCTAAAGAAGTAGAGCCTGAAAATGCTGCTGCACTTGATTTTGAATCGTGGAGTTATATTAGCGATGACGGCAGCTTCAATAATACTAACAATAATAATCCCATTAAAAGTGATAATGAATCTACTCTTTACACGACAGCTCTTGATAATACTTGTACTCTTAATAAAAATAGTCAAGATTCTACGCTAGAGCACAGAAAATTACCCGAAATCGCTGGAATTACGCTGAAAACTAGTGAAAATGGACAGTTGAATACTAGTTTATTCAAAGACAACGATGAGTCACCGAATTCATCGTTAGGGTAGTTATCCACACATTCATCAAAGTAATCAATCAGATGCTATCATTTCTTACATGTATTTTTATTAATATTGGGTATTATGAGTTTTCTAAGTAAATATCATATATATTTTTAATTACCGGTACAAACTAAGATAATTGCCAAAACTAATTCATACCTCTCTCTAGTTTTTGTTTTTGAGGCCACAAACTTTTAAATGACATTTTAAATGTTACTGTATTATAATTTACAATAATAAATTTAAATATGCCACAAATTTATAAATTTTTTATTCAATTTATACAAAGAGCAATTTATTACTGTAAAAATTTTATATGAAAAATTGTGTGGCATATGTGGACAAATTTTTAAACACATAAGTTTTTTGTATCATATATAAATTAATCCTGTATTATAATAACTAAATAAATTTACATATATTTTGAATAATAAAATTTAGAAATTTCCAAATATATTTTTGTGCCAAATTATTCATTTTTATTTCAATAAATTGTTTTCTTTATAACAATAACAATGTTAGTACTATTACAATACTACTATTACAGTATAGAAAAATTATTTGATTGACGAATTCAATTTTCAAACAATATTACTGTAATTTACTGTAATTTAAGAATCATAAACTCTGAATACATTAGTTATGGTTCTTCGACAAATCGGACAACTATCTGATCTTTTAAGTAAAAGTTTAGCGCACTTAAGACAACAAACGTAATGGAAACAAGGATTTAAAAGAGCATCTCTTTGACTATCCATACATATAACGCATTCCTTCTCTCTGTTGCCATATATTTGTGATTTATGAGTAGACTCGCTATCGGGTTCAGTATTAGAACTCATTCCTCCCAAATCTGGAACCGTAATCTGTAATCTATGATTTACTCCTTTGTTTTCATAAAGTTGTCGAATGAAAGCTAAAATAGAGTAAAGTTTTTATATTGATTAAGCATAAAATTTGTGCAATTTAACGTTACCTGCTTTTCTTGCATCTCTTTGTTGGTCATTTAATACAATCGGTTCATTGCCAGATCTAAAGAAAGCAATTCTTCCCATTTTCTCAAGAAATTGACGGACTAAAAATAAAATTTATAGTTATTTAGTATGAATTAGTTTTTAGTGACAACTAACTCCTAAACGGCATTTATAGTAGATTTTAGAAACATGACGGGAAACCTATTAGACTTCTCTACAGTACACTCCCAAATGACCACAGGAAACATTAATACTTTAAAAATCAATTAAATACTCTGAGTATTTGAAACCCCAGCTATTTTTTTGGCTAATTTGTGAAAAAAATGTAAATCCTATGATTTTTTATCTGACTTCGATAAAATCAAGGCAGGTATATGGATTTGGGATTGTCTGTCCGTCCGTCCGTCCGTCCGTG
>JAQIVF010001428.1:0-14136 GCA_034698365.1 Steganacarus magnus | reverse complement strand
TTTACGAAAAAATTCGGACACTACTTTGGACGTATGACATGATGCGTTATCAAAATGCAGTAGAGGTGTGCCTGAACAAAACTTGTACGATTTTAAAGCATTTTTACAACATTTAATAAAGTAATTGCTGTTAACTGTTTGACGAAAAGGAACAAATTCGAAATAAATGATAGCTTTTTGATCAAAAAAAGCCCTTAACATAATTTTTTTAACTGTTCTGTTAACTTTTATAAGTTGTTTTACTGGCGATGTCGGTCCCTTCCATGAAGCGCTTTCTTGTGGTGTCTTGGGATCATAATAGAACACCCAACTTTCATCCATTGTCATAATTGTATCCATTTTTCTTCTAAATGACATTTCTTTTGCAGACAGCTACACGATTTAATTTCTCTTCGGTTTTAAGGTAACGCGGAATCCATTTACATTGAACTTTCTTCGTGTTTATTTTATTTAAGATCACCTGAATCGAACTTTGTGACACTTTTAACCTATTTGCAAACTCTTTAGTACTTATAAAACGATCTTCTTTAATTAATTCTTTGAAGATTATGGCATTTGTTTTTGTGTTTACGGTCAGATGTCTTCGACGGTGATTGGCGTCTTCTATTGACTCTCGGCCTTGTTTAAATTGCCGATACCACTATTTTATGTGTTGGTGATAGAGCAGGTATCGCTGATGAAGTACAATTAATAAATTTAATTGTTTCGACCTGTTTTAGACCAGCAGCTACGCATCTTTGAATGGTGTCACGAACACTTATGTTGTGTTTATGCGACATTTTGTACAAAAACAAAAACTTTGCCCCTAAATGTTTAATAATAAATGCACATATGGTAAAACTATATACCATTTTATTAAAGAGATGTCGCTCTTTAATAATCTGAATGTTTTATTAATTTTGAGTTAAAAATAAAAAAGTCATTAATAAAAAGGCGGGAAATAAGTAGTCAGCCCTGTATGTGTTCAACTTTCCTAAGATATATGCAACTTATATATTATAGTTTTCAGTTTTTTGGTAAACTTTAAAAGAAATATAAAAAAAATTTTTTTTTTTTGGTTTTCGCAAGAGTGCGCACACAGAAAGTTTATAAATTCGCATTGAATACGGTATATATTATTGTCAATTATAATAAAACACGAGAGGTTTAACGATTCGGCTATTTTAACGGCAATCAATAAATTTTAAGTTTGCATTTAAATTGTTTAAGTACTCGATAAATCCTTTTGATGTGCAAACCCATTAGAAGTTTTAAAATTAATGCACATTAATAATCAATTATAATACTCTAGAATACAATAGATTTATTGATTAGCGCTGGCATTATTAGATTTTTTTAAACTGCTTAATATAATTAATATTTTCCTGCTTTAAGCTTAAAAAATGATTAAAGGAAAAAATATTATTACTCTAGTATTAATATTTATTTTTTGAGTGCTTTATAGATACGATAATTTTAACAACGCGTGATCTTATGTAACCCTATTAACCTATTGTACTGTTACCTGATTTTCATAAAAAATACTTCATTATTATTAAAGTCACTCTAATTTTATGACATTAATTCATTTCGTTAAGTTCAAATTTCTCATCATATGTGCTTTGAATAAAGTAAATTAGCTGAATGAATAAATGAATAGAAATCTAAATATGCGGAAAATAATTTATTTTTATTATTAAAAGAAAAGTTTTTTATTCAGAAATAAATTTTTTTATTATTCTCTCCATTATATATGAAACAAACTATTTTTTTTTCGCCTATTGTTAGGTTGGTTCGAGAAATAAAAGAGTTTTCTAGTGATAATTAGATTAAAAACCTTTAAATTGGTTTCTTCGACTAAATGTAAAAAAATCCACATTCAAAAGAGTACAGAACATTACGATAATCACATTATCCTATAATTAAAATACTGGCATTAGAATTTTGAAGTATTATTTACTTAGTGTTTGTGTGTGTATGTGTTTTTAATCAAATAAATTTCCTTAAGTGCATCAAACATGTTTAGCTGGAGCTTATTATTAGCAGTATATAAAAAAATTAACTTTATCCTGCAGTGATATAAAAAAGAAAATAAAATCTAATATCTTCCATCTAATATTATATTTGAAACATTATTTAATTTTCATGAGAGAGACAGTAGCAGAATCTACAGAGAAAGAAATTTCAATATTGCTTTCGCAAATATCAGATAAACCAATACAGAAGAGAGCAGAAAAAAATAATAAAAATTCCATTATTTTGACAATAATAGAAAGTTATGTATTTAACATATAAGTTGTTGTGTTTTTGCTTGAAACTAAGTTGAGACAAAAAAAATGAAGATATTTTTTTGTGAAAGTGTGTAAAATATATATTTCTGCAAAATTTAAGTATAGAATTCTTGAATTTTAATACAGTTTTGTTTTCATCAAACTTCTTTAAAATTATGGGTAAAAAATCATTTTGAAACTTTTTAAAATGAGTTCATTAAAAAATTTATTAAAAATGCTTTAGTGTTAAATGGGAAAAAATTCATTACTTCTTTAACCATAAAAAAATAAGAAAAAGATTTTAGCAAAGAAATACATCCAATATTTTTTCCATTTTAAACTTAATAAAAATAAATGAGAGAAGTTTGAAAGTCTGTTTGAAAGAAACCAAAAAGATTACTAGTATTCGTTCGAAGTCTATCGAAATTAATCGAAAAAAGAATCTAATATTTAGTCATTTATTTTTTTTTTCATCTGTTCATCCGATATATAATCTCAGCACAAACCGTCATTTAACCGTTGCTACTAATAATTATTATTTAGAAACAAAAGAAAAGAAAAGGAGCGGAAAAAATCATTCGTAAGTCACTTAATTTTTATTCGACAACAGAACGACAGAAACAAATCAATATGCTCTTCGCTCTTCAACTGTTATCGAATCAACCTTTGAGATAAAAAGCTGTCTGCGATCAAAATAGATAAAAATGAAAAGGTTTTTCATCCGAAAATAAAACAGTATTACTAGAGGAAAGTCAAACAATGCTCAGCCTTTTCGAGAGTAACATATGGTCGAAAGTAGTATATTCACGCTCGAAGAGCAAAAATCCAGTTTATTGGAAAATCAGAAGAAAAATATTGAATAATCTCTAACACAGACACATAACTCACTGTAAGAAAGATTTTGCTATAGACGTGTATAAAGTTGTATGCAAACAAAAAAAACTAAAAAGTAATGAAATTATAATTTAGATGAGAAAAACCAAAATGAAAAATTCATTATTTCGAGACAACATTGAAACTTTTAAAATTTTTAAAAATTTTTATAATGAATAAATATTTTTATAATTATTAATGTTTATATCAAATTCAAGTGAAGTAAAAAATTATAAATCAATATTTTAACAGTTTTTAGTCAATATAATATAAAATATTTTGACCTATGAAAATAAAATATTTTCCGGACTTTAGATATTAATATGAGGGACCTGTTGTTGTCATACAGTGTAAACTTTTAATTCTCCTCGTATTCTGCTCTTCGTAGTAACCATCATCTCTGCTATGATTGCTTATTATATTTGCTATTATTTCGTAATTTATACATCACTGCACAAACATCGAGCTATAGAGCGGAATACTATTAATAGATTTTAATATCAGTAACACGTGTACTGTGCGGCACATGCATTGATAAAAATTGAAAGAAATAGATAAAGATTTAATATTACTATTGATGGAAAAATGAGTAGAATATTCTGAATTTTCTCTGAGACACGAATATAGAATATAGAATTTTTGTCGATTTACGCATCAGTTATTTTCAGTTCTTTCTTAAAAAAATTCTTTTCTTAAATATTTATAGAACTCTCTATTATTTTCTTAATATGAATAAATTTAGCAAAAAAGAGGAGTTATGAAAAAAACATTTTTTTTGTACAAAAATCTAAAATAATAAATTGTTTAGTGCGATAACTTTACATATATGCATACATTATTGTCAAAACTAATTTTATTTTTATTAGAATTTATTCTTTATATTTTCTATACAACGTGAGCTGATTTATAAAGAATATTTTTAAAGAATTTAAATTAGATTTACTAGAATCAAACTTATATATCAGTAGCAATCGTCGATTTATAAATTGTGTGTCTCTGTGTATACGTGAATAAATAGTTTTCTTGATAACTATATTATTATTGCGAAGTTTAACACAAACTTATGGATAACTTTTCTCTTAATTTATCTTTCTTGTAGTATATATTGTTTTTCTATTAAGCGTATTAAGAGAGAGAGAGAGAGAGAGAGAGAGAGAGAGAGAGAGAGAGAGAGAGAGAGAGAGAGAGAGTGAGAGAGAGAGAGAGAGAGAGAGAGAGAGAGAGAGAGAGAGAGAGAGCATAACGTACGTGTGCGATACGCGACGCTATATTATCATTAAGGGCGCGACGTTTATGACTTTATTTTTTGAATATAAGGCCTATAAGAATGACTTTAATAAGTTTAAAAATGACATTAAATATGACTTAAAAAATACGAAAAAATGACCTAAAATGACATTAAAAATGACTTAAAGACTAATTTCTATGAATAAAAAAATATCTTAAAATTATTCAAACGTCCCATTAAATACCATTTCAAAATATTTTATTTCTTGATAAAAAAATTAAAATAATAGAATTTTTTTCATTAGACAATAAAAAACCAAAATAGGGCACAATATGATTAAATATTAAGGGAAAGTTTTTTCGCAATTAAATGCGTTTTCTGTTTCGGGCCTATGTCGGGCTCGGGCCTGAAATTTTTAACAATTTGGGAGTCTAATGTGAATTATACTGAATTTTAGTCCCGGAAATTCACATAAATTTCAATTTCTAAACTGAAGAAGTTTTTATTCCAACCTTATAAGGATCAAAATAACTCAAAGTTTAATACCGTTTAAATTCACTGTTTTATTAATCCTTGCGCAATGAAGTGATTTGCTTAAAGCACAACACAAACTCAATTATTCTCTAAGCAAAACAAAAAAATAATAAATTGGTTGAGAGAAGTGAAGTTAGCGGAAACTTTATTCCCAAGCGTAGAATTTCCGCCAAATCAGAGCACACACAGTTTAAAAGTTTTATACCAACAGTAATAATAATACTTTTAACGAATTAAAAAAAGAAACAAAATTTAAAATAAGAGTTAACTTTTGATTTAAGCAAGTTTTTATGTTGTGTATGCGTGTGTTTTTTATATAGAATAAGCTTTAGTTTTGAGATTTAAAAAAGTTTTTATTGCCTTAATGCATATAACGGTAAATCATATTTTAAAAATTTTTTTTTTGTAGTTTTATGTAATGCTTACTCTATTTTTGTGTTTTTTAGAAAAAATAATTAAAATTTCGTCGATATGTCAAACCACACACACACACACTTTACTCACAGACATTATTCTCATTATAATCTTATCTCAAATATCTATGTCAAAAAAACCACAGTATAGTATGTATTAGAAACTACTGTATTAACTAATTTCATATTTTTCTTTAAATAATTACTTGACGCGTGAAATCTATTTTCAATTTTTTTTGGTTAAAATTACCTTAATTTTTCATCACTTAGTAAGCAAAATCATAGAATTAACATAAATTAATTCCATATTTAATTTCATATATTGTAAAAGAATGCAAGTCACGAATCAAATTACAACTGTTTTCTTGTTGGAAAAATTTATTTTATAACTGCCTATTGAAATACTTATTTTTTTATTGTTAAAATTTTTGAAATTAAATGATACGCGCTTTGATAAATGGCAAACATTATTATCCAAACAAAAATAGCAGACTTTTTTTACTGAATTATGTTACCGAAATTAAAATACTAGAAATTTAAAGTTTTATCACTTACGATGAAAAAAATGAACTATACTCACGAGAATACTCACGAGGCATTAGTTGTTTGAATATTAAAAGCAGTATAAATAATTAAATGCAAAATAAATAAAAATGTTACTAATTCCGAAACAGTATGTTACTATAAGTTAATGTTTCCTAATTTAGAAAATTAAATCACTGTAATTTACTTTGAACTTTGTTTTATTTTTTAGATAAAGAAAGAGAGAAATAAAAAATTTGATGAGTTTCGTCACAATGTCTGTGATCACTAATACAAAGTGGAAACCTAATAAAAATGTTTCAAATATGAACGGTTCTATAATTGCATTTGAAATATGCATTCTAATTTAATTTATTTTGATACCAGATAAAAAGATTCAGGTTAATTGAATTTAGTGTTCAAGAAAAATTTAATAATTTAATGTTTATGTAGGTGTTTTTTTTAAAGAAAACTACCGTTGTTAACACTTCGTAGTTAATTTTAATTCCCAAGTAAAATATTTGAATACAAAGTACTTTGAAATGCCTCGCTTCATCGATTTTAAATAATATAAATTTTTTTAATCTTTAATCGGTTTTATATTTACCGAAAATAATAATTATTAATAAATAATTTTTCCAAAAAGAATCCAACTTAAGTAAATTAAAAAAAAATATTTTTAATCTTAATTATACCTCAAACCAATTTTACAGATTAAATTCTGAAATTTATACTAAAGTTTATCCCCAGAAGTCCCATAAATTTTAATTTCAAAACAGAAGAAAATTCTAAACCAATCTTTTAAGCATCAAAATAACAAAATTTAATGCCGTTTAAATTCACTGTTTTATTATTCGATGCGCTCTGCAGTGATTTGCTTAAAGTAAACACTACTCAATTCATCTTTAAACAAAACCAGAGAAAATAAATTTGTTTAGAGCAGAGAAGTTACCGGAAACTTTATTCACAAGCGTAGAATTTCCGCCAACGCAGTGTACACACACGAACACATACTCTTTACGCACAGAAATGTTTTTAAAAAATATAATTTTCTAATTATAAACTCATCTCATATTTCTATAATAAAACTATTGTATAGAGAGTTTAACAATAATTAAAAATTTAATAATTATTTGACGTCTAAAATCTAATTTCTATATTTTTAGGATAAGATTTCCTCTAAACTTTCTTCACAAAGCACTCAAAATCAGAAGATTAAACATAATTTAAATCCATATCTAATTTTATGCTGTAAACTGAATCAATTACGTTACCATAAAGCAATTTTATTTTATTAAAATCTTAGATGTTAATGTAATTATTTCAACTGTAATTTTGAAATCTTTTCGTAATTTTCGCATTTAAGTCACGCGTGTTTTAGGATAAATGGAAAAAAAATAAGAAATACTACTTCCGAAAATATAGTAGACTTTTATATACTGAATTTATATTTGAAACTTAAATATAAAAGTTTGGATTTAAAAGGTTTTCTAACTTATGCTTTGAAACAAATGAATTTTTATGTTTTTACGAGCGGCTATTAGTCACTTAAAATATTTAAAGCAGTATATAAATAATTAAATGCAAAATAAATATTAATGCAAAATTTCGTACAGTATGTTACCATTACGCTAATGTTTTCACATTTAGAAAATTAAATCACTGTAATTCAGTTTTAGATTTTATTTTTTAATTTGATAAAGAAACTGAGAAATTACAGATTTGATAGCATTCGCCCACAATGTCTACGCCCAATAATACAATGACAGAAATTTAATGAAATGTTTCAACAAAAAGAACGATTGAATCTATAATTGCGTAATTATTTTGCGTAATATGTATTAGAATTAAATTTATATTGATTCCAGAGCAAAAAAAAAAAGATTTATTTCTCTTTGGTTAAAAATGGTAAGGTGTTTATCTAGATTTTTGCCATAAAACTACAGATAATACTTCACAACATAATTTTGGATTCCTAACAAAAAATAAAGTCAATGAATGGTACGTTTTAGTATTGAAACTATGAGTGAACCTCAATAACGCACGAATGACGCAAATAATTGTTATGAAATCACACTGAAAAAGTAAAATATAAGCAAAATTAAAATTAGACTAAATAGAGAAAGAAAAATACAAGTGAAATTCAAAATTATGAGAAACTAATAAGAAAAATTGTAAATAATTCAATAGAAAAAGAAATGGAAAAAAAATTAAAAAATTGATAGTAAAACAATACTAATTTTAAATTTAAATTATTTTTCTCCAATATATTTATCGTCAAATGCGGCATATGATCAAATATAGAATGAAAAACATGTTTTATTTGGTAATACACATAATTAGTGCCTTTAGATTGACACCGAAGCAAACAATCGATATGGTGTCAGATTTAAGGTTAACACCTTTTCTATTGTTTGCAACGATGTCAAACTAAAGGCACTAATTATACTTAGTACCACATAAAACATGTTTTTAGCTCACTTTTTATTTCTATGAAATCAATGAGCTATTGGATTTGGGATGTCTGTCTGTCTGTCTGTCTGTGCGCAGTTGATATGAGGCTTTTTGGCGAAAAATGAGAAAAATTAAGTTTAATTGAGATTTTTAATATTAATTGATAGGTGTCTTTTAATGCAATAATTGACACTGCACATCAGGTTTGAAATTTTATCTAAATATATTTTTAATTCCAAAAATTTTTTGTTCGAATTTTATTTTTGGCTAAGAAAACTTAATTATATTAGTTTCATTTAAACTATTTTTTAAACAATGGTCTAATAATTGCCATCTGTATTCTTTCAAATTTAATTTAATAGAAAATCAATTGATCAAAGTGAGCCCATTTATAATGTTCATTCTAGTTTCATTCTATATTTGCCTATGATAAGCCATATCGTGTATTCCTAATAAATTATTCAATTTTATTCTACCATACAATATTTTTATTATGAATTTTATGAAAAAATTAATAATTTATACTTGAATAATAGATAACCATTTTTTACATAATAATCTATTATATTATTTTAAAATCGAACTAAAATTATTTATTTATAAAACAGTTCTGTCGTGTGTTTCTGAGTGCGTGTGTGTGTGTGTGTCTGTTTGTTTGTTTGTCACACAATTAATCGATATTGCATCGCATGAGCAAAAAATAATGTTTTTGAAATAATATTATTTGAAAATTCACTATATTTTTATAATGCTTTCTTTTGGTTTCAAATTTTTAATTAATTTATTTATTTAATTCAATTATTATATAATTAATTTTGAGTTTCATGAAAATACCTAATCCTATAGATTCTCATAAATAACACTTTTTAACAAAATTATATATTACGAAACTCTGTCGCGTTTAAACAATGTAAGTAATTGTTTATTACTATTAAACAACAAACATCTGTATGAGTATGAAAATATTGATTTTATAAATTATATCTCAAATAAATTTATTTTTTAAAACTATCAAAAACATTTACAAATTTTTTTATTAAATAATTGAATTATATTATTTTATTTTACTTTCATTTAAGTCTCAATCACTTATGAATTCACCTAAAACCAGAAATCACTTGAAATTTTATTTGGTTTTAATCTTAGTTTAGTTTAAATTTAATTTATTTTCCAATATATTTATTCCAAACGAGTTATTACTAGAGATCCAAAATGATAGCATTTGCTTCTTTTTTATTTCATAAATTAGAAGCAAATATTAGAAGTTTATGCACGAATTGGTTGATTAGGAGCCGTTTTATACGTTTATAAATGCAATTTTATGCTATTTTAAACAATAAACGCTTTATTTCTATTTTTGCCAATTTATATGCTATTTTAAGGAAAATAAAAAAATTATCTTTAAATTCCGATGAGTTTTCCTATGTCTTCGAAAATATTGAAAAACTAAATTTTAATTCCCTTCAATTTTTTTTATAAATAGAAAGATTGCAACACATCGAAAATTTAAAACATTTATATTTATCAAAATATTATAATTAAAATAACAAATGCTATTTTTAGGGATATTTTGGTAAATTTTTAGTGCTATTTTAATATATAATAATTTCTAGTTTTTTGGATCTCGCAAAATTAGTTGAAATGAAGTCATTATTGAAAGAAATAAAGTTGCGAAACATAGTTAATGTGGTATTTTTAGTGATCGCAATCTATCAGTTGGTGTTATTCACAATAGAGTACACACAGTATAGCACTGCCATACAAATGACAACTGGCTTTAGAGTGAAACGATCCGTTCCTTCAATCAGTTTATGCGTTCAAAGTAAACGCGATTTAAATAAATTAATGAAATACAAACGCTATAATGAAACAATTGATCATTACTTACTTCGATCGTATACCTTAAGATTTGATTACGATACTCCAATTTCTACGAATGAAATGCATAGATTTGTAACGCGCACTCAATTCTCTCCATATTGCTTGACTCTTTTCAGTAAAGTAATATTAAATCATACGGGAAATTATGCAAAAGATTATGAGTTTTATTTTACTATTAATTACAAATCTCCTATCAATGTATCGGTTATAATACATCCAATCAATACATTACCACATCATTATAATAACAACAATCGGTTTAAACTAAATAATGAATTATTAATTAATTATCACATAATCAGAGAAATACTACTCGAATATCCGTACGAAACGAATTGCATTAATCGAGAGAAGATTTATGAAAATTATTTGAATGTAGCGAATATTACTGAAAGTAATGGAGTAAAACAAATCAGTAACTCTAGTATAACTCCTAATAAAATGACACATAAGAGTTGTATAAAAGAATACATTATAACAGAAAAAGAGATGGAAATTCTCCATAATAAAGAATATTCTGGAATTTTTATTAGTTATCATTTAGTAAATTTCGATATAGAGTACACACACATTCCGAAAATGGATGAAATCAATTATTTGTGTCAAATGAGTGGTGTGTTGTCGATGTGGTTTGGAATCGATTGTTACAAGTTATGCGTATATTTGTGTGAATACTTTCTATTAATTATTAATCGTCTAATCATACGTCAGTTATCATTGAAAGAAAAGTTACGAAAACGACTTTTCATTCTAATCTTAAGTATTGTAATGTTTGCACAAATTTATCAATTATTTGAAGAGTATTACTATTCAAACACTATTACTCGCACTTCGATTGTTCAAAAAAACATTATACCACCGATTGAGTTCACGCTTAATCCGTTTAAAATGGATCACAAATATTTATCTCAATTATATCCACATTCAAATGAATCACACAATTTTACAGATGTTTTACGCGATTATGGTTACCAATCGTTTATTGAATTATACTCAAACTTTACTTCAATTATCGAGTCGTGTACTATTGAGACAACTAATAATATATCGTATGATTGCACACATATATCGCAGCAGAAAATATTTATTCTTAAAGGTTCTGACGAATTTACATTATTTCAGTCATATTTTTTGACTGATTTTTATTTAACTAATAATTCATTGAATAAAGAATATATCGAACAAAATCTGAAACAAATTAATTTTAAACTCAATCTCAAACCTCTCTTCACTTCTGGCATTCTAAACACTGTTAGGAAATATGATTTTATTGTTTTCATATACGGCACACAACAAGAGAGAAGCATTAATTATTTAAACAGTGCGACTATTTATTATTCTGCGACTGTAATGGTTAATTCAGTGCATAAGTGCTTCGAAGATATTAGAAGTAAAACAACATTTTCTCTACAAATTAAAAACTCATGCACGCCATTATGCTATCTTCGGTATATGCACAGAATGCACGGTTGTATACCTATCTTTACAGGTATAATACATTTAGGTTATATGCGTCACAATAGCTATAAGTTTTGTGAAACTAATCCACTAAGAGATACACTGTTTGAACTATTAGATAAAGGAGATTTTTGTGTTAAAGAATGTGACTCTCCATTCTGTTATCACGTGAAATATGAAACTAAGATCATCTCAAAATCAATTGATAGAATAAACGATTATGTAATGTTTAATATAATTCCACAATTTTCGTACGTTATTACACACACAGAATCAGTTAAAACATCTGTTTTGGATTTTTTATGTAATTTTGGCGGAATCACTGGTTTATGGTTTGGATTATCGTTCACTGATTTGATTGCGTTTGTGTTGATATCAGTCTATAAATCATTCAAATTTATATTTCGATTAATCACTAATAAACTCTTGATCACTAATAAAATATTACCTGAAATGGAAGAACAGTCTGCAGCGGTAAATATTCCAGAAGATATTGACGTTAAGCACGAGTGTTTGAACAACAATACACCATTAGATGTCATTAACGAGAATACAGGCGATAATTCTTTCGAGAAACAGTTAGAATGTATCGAAGAAACCGAACAATATATGCGTAAAGAATTGCTCAAAACTGAGTGCACATCGTTTGCAAGAGTAGTGGCGATGACATCAGATGACACAATGGAAGAGTGTGTTATCGAGAAGTGGAGAGAGAAAGTGAGATGCGATCACAACAGTGTTATGCAAAATAATAGAGAAGAGAAGAAACGAAACGATGAGATCAAATCCAATTGTGATTTAATGTCTATCAACTCAGCAGATATTTCTGACACTTTGGTGAATGCAATCGTAATGAAAGAGGGATTAGATTTGATTTGATTGTCTGTCACCTCTATTTCGTCATTCAGATTTTTGAACACAAGTTAGATGTGGTATTATATGACGCATAGAATTATATATAAACTTTAATTAATGTAATATTTATTATAATTCTTAACAAATAATCCAATTATTATTAATAAATATTTGTGCACAAATTTTTTCGAACACTAATAAATTAATGCAAAATTTGATATGTATTATATGTTTATTTGATTGATAATTATTTGACAAGAAACAATGCGAAGCATAAATAAGCGATTGAAGACATCATTATAGAGAATATTGGAGAACGAAATGAAGAAGAGAAGCGTTACAATTAGAAAATGGTTATTCAAGTAATGTGTTCGTCAACCGGTGTTGAGTTATAAAGTGAGTTGAGTTATAATCTATTATTAAATACAAATGCATTGAAGTTAATATTACGGCATAAATAATTCTAAGAGACACTAGTAATAGGAATGAGAGATAATAATTCTGTGCAAATAAATTTTTGTCAATTAATGTATGCCTTACACCTTAAAAGACACTTCCTTACAGTACTCGTCAGTTGCTCACACGTGTTATTTCAATCAAGTGGTATCAATTAATTATTAAACAGATTTGGATTTATATTTTAACATTTAAAACAATTATAGCGTTATGTTTGATTGACTGATAAAATAGAGGTGACAATCAAATCAAATCAAATCAAAGCTTTCTTTGTCATCGCATTGTTAACATTGGTTGAAGACATCACTTGCATTACCACTGTTGGCAACAATGCTTTAACGGCATTAGTTAATTCGTTAAGCATGCATTTTTCGAGTTCTTCGATACCTTCTAACTGTTCGATGAAGAATTAAAAAAAAGTTATCGAAATTTCGAGATTAATATTTTCGACCTTTAACTTTAAAAATGATAATAGATTGCTATTCATTTGCACGAAAATTACTTGCCGGTTGCTATAAAGTTTCTAGGCAGTTTCTACGGAGCTAAATTGCAGTTTTTAATGTTTAAAAGCAGTTGCCATGCAGTTGCTATGAAGTTGCTAAGAAGTTGCTATGCAATTGTTAAGCGGTTGCTATGCAGATTTTATGTTTTAATTCAGTTGCTAAGCATTTACAATGCAGTTGCTATGCAAATTTTAATGTTTATAAGCAGTTTCTAAGCTGTTGTTATACGTTGATATGCAGTTAATATGCACTTACTTTGCGTTGCTAAGCAGTTGCTAAGCAGATTTTAATGTTTCTGTATAGTTACTTTGGAGATGCTATGAGTTGATAAGCATTTACCATGCGTTGTCAAGAAAATTCTATGCAGTTAATATGCAGTTTCTATGCGTTTCAGAGCAGTTGCTATGCGTTGCAAAGCGGTTTCTATGCTTTGCTAAGCATATGATATGCAGTTACTATACTGTTGCTAAGAAGTTTCTATGGAGTTTCACTTCAATTTTTATTGTTTCAATGTAGTTTTTATTGTTTTTGAGTTTAAAAGATTAAACTGATTTGGGTTTATAAACTAACATTTATAATAATTATTGTGTTGTGTTTGATTAAGCGACAAAAATAGAGGTGACAATCAAATCAAATCAAATCAAATCCAGTCCCTCATTCATTTGAATTGCATTCAGAATTGGAACAGAAATATCAGATGAGTTGATAGA
>JAQIVF010001427.1:0-14138 GCA_034698365.1 Steganacarus magnus | reverse complement strand
GAAAGTGTGCGCCTTTGTTGCCATATTAAGTGATTTAATTTAATAAACGCATTTCTATTCGTCAAATACATTTAACATTTAACAATTTGCAGCAAATCAAATGAATTTGACGCGAATAGATATATTGTATACAATTCAGTCACTTTTTTATTAATCATTTCCATAACATACGTTTCCACAGCGCATTTATATTGTTGCGAATAAATCGCAGATTTGATCCATTAAGTTCTTATCTTAACTTCAATCATTTTAATTTATTGGGTTTAAGTACAATGATTTTCCCACATATTTTTTTAAAAATTTTTTTATTTAAATTTAGTAATTTTAGCATTTAATTAGAATTATATTGTTGCAATGAGAATTTATTGAA
Organism: Steganacarus magnus; assembly: GCA_034698365.1. Classification (NCBI taxonomy): domain Eukaryota; kingdom Metazoa; phylum Arthropoda; class Arachnida; order Sarcoptiformes; family Steganacaridae; genus Steganacarus; species Steganacarus magnus. The sequence goes on along the minus strand of JAQIVF010001427.1, from coordinate 13,768 downwards.
TAATTATTAAAAATTATAATTTCGTTTAACAACAATTAAGTAACTTTTCAGTTTACATATTTAGAACCAGAAACTCAAGTGTTTCGATTGCTTTACAGAAATCATTAAATTTCGACCGTTAATCTTTTAAAAAATAAAAGTATTGAAAACTCACTAAAATAATAAACACAACTACATTTACTGAAGCATTCACTTAAACTTACTGACGAAAATGGTTTAAATAAATGTTTTTCTTAGAGTTCTTTGTTGTAATTTTTAAATAATAACACTTAAAAATTTTGTTATATTATACAGTAAATCCTTTTAACATAAAAAGCACGACACAACGGACGTACTTAGAGAAAAGGTCAAATCCAGATTACCTGCCATGAAATGTTCACTTCAGATAAAAAAATTATAAATTTAAAATTTTATTTAAAGGCAGAAAAGAAGATGAATAATGTAAGCTGACTGCGGGATTAAAATTTCGTCTGTAAAAGTGATTGAAAATAAACATTTGACAACGTTATATGTTTGTTAGACTTCTTATAAAAACAAAAAACACTGAAGCAAATGTAGCATTAGTTTTATCTTACTGTATCGTTAAATTTGAAAAAAAGCCAACTCTCAGTTTAAATTTTAAACAAGAGATCAAAAATCAGTACAGTTCGACAAAACTCGCATTTTTAACGTTCAATTACTTATTTAAAAAAATTTCCATTCCGTTGCCGTATTGTTAAATAAGTTAACCTCCAAATTCACTAACGTTCCACATAATAGTAATAGAGCCAAATTTTCAACCACTAATTTCTAGTTTATTTACTATTTTAGCGCAAAAATGTTAGAAATACAACTCTCATAAAATTTTTGGCAATAAATTTTAATAAACTTCGCGTCACGTCGCGAGAATTATTCTCTAGGGTTGCGTTCCACTAATATTTTATTTACTAAATTGTTATCATTTACTAAAACCCAATAACGGAAATGGTTTAATTAAATGTTTTTCTTAGAGTACCAGTTTTTTATATATAGTTGAGTGCATTTGTTATTCAAACAAAACACAGAAACACAATTCAGTACTGGTGATTACTTAACCAATTCGTTGACGCTTTCCAAACAAAATAATACGCACTTAAAACAAGTAATAATTTTATAAATATTTTTTTTATTGCAATCTTAAGTGGAAGACAAAAATTTTAATGAATATAAAATTAATATTAGTTTGAATAAGTTAATGTAAAACTCCATATAATTCGTGCCATTATAAGTATATTATATTAATTTATATTGAAATTATGTTCAATTTTTAATAAATTTGTCATGAATCATGAAATTAATGAAAAAAGGTTATATAATTACATTATCTATATTTTTAATTAATATAATAACCACTAAGTTTTTTTTGCATATTTCTATATTACAGTAAATGTTAAATTTTAAATGTTAACTGTAAAGCGAAAGCTTTACAATTAATTATATTACACAGTACAGTATTGTATAGTGTTTGTATGTATGTATGCATCAAATACCGATTTGAAATCGATCAACAAAATTTTTTTGAAAAATCTTAAACATTAATTTTTAGTAACGAATGTCATATGATTTTGTTAACTATCTATTAATAAGTATTAATCTAATTGAAAGGCTTATTTGTTTGTAGATAGTGTTCATATTATTATACATATTTAATTGCAACAAAAGGTAATTTGCATAGAGATTTAAGTGCTTTGTATCAGAAGTATTACAGCATTGTTTCATAAGTAAGGTATTAATTTTCAGTAATTCATATTTAGATAAAACAACAAATTCATATTTCGACTAATTCTAAATTATTTTAAAATAATTTCATAACAATTCAAATATATTTTAAAAATTTGCACAAATTCATTAAAAATATTGGTTATTTGGTTACTCTCTGAAATCTTTAGCAATCGTATCCCAGTTTGATTGTCAATAGTTTGACACTCAATTATAAACCTTGTGTTTGCATAAGTTTTCTATAGTTAAACATTGGAATTGTTGCCAATTTGTCTAATTGATTGCATTCGAATAATTCCGGTCACAATTAAAACATTGTGATTAATTTATTGCTTAGTATCTTTCTTTTTGTGTTGATTATCGACTAATTCTTCGAATCCGAAACACTGATCCATATATGACTCTAATGATCTATAAAAATGCAATCTCACATCTTCTAGTTTATGATCACTATCTGGGTATATCTGACGTGGATAAACATTTTTCAAGAATACTTTTATTAATAACAGTTAACAAAATTACTTACAAGTGATTTGTAAAGAATTGCGGCGCTATTTAAAGCTCTCATCAAATCAAACGAATGTTTTATATGAACTTTTTCTATTTATAAAATGTTAAAATTCTGTATAACGGTTATGCTATCAAATCTTTAAATTGATTTCAAAAAATATAGCTTACCATCTGCAGTGCCGTGCAGTATAAACAGCTTTTTATCCTTAAAAAATTTAGCTTTTGGTATTAAATTTGCTTTTTCATAATTTAATATGTTTTCTGTAGCCACTGGACTACCGAAATAGCGTTCAGCTGTATAAGAATCTGTAACAAGTAATAACTTGCCTTAAGAATTCATTATCTAATACTCAAAATTATTAATTACTCAAACATTAAGATTTAAGATACTTTAATTTAACATTATTATATAATTTATAATAAATTTCATGGTGATTCAAGTCCGAATTTTTTTAAATTTTTTAAAACATTTACTAACATTTCATTACGACTATAGCATAAATCAAAAGTTTACTGAAATATGTAAAATAGAGGCAATACTTACCATAATTGAGCCAATTAGTAATGGGCGCAACAGCTATGCTACAATTGAACAATTCTTGATCAGGTAAAGCCAAACTTGTGGCAGAGATATATCCTCCATAAGCCCAGCCCCAAACCTAACATCAATATAAATGATAATTTCAGCATTAGACTCCATTTTCAAAACTAATAAATTATAAGAATGCGAAACTTGTCAATTTGAATAATATTAGGCTAGCATTACTAGGCAGTTTTGATTCCTGAATTTTCAAAATTTTTGGTGGGAGTGTCATAATCAACGAATTTAAGAAATAATACGAATTTTGATTTTTATTCACATTTTTACCAAACTCGAATTTTTACTCATACAATTCGGACGATAATTTTTTAATTTTTCAGTTTTTTCTTGTCTTTAAACTTTCCAAATATTTTGGAAGATTGGTTTATAATTCATCAAAATTTTTCTTCCTCTGGTATACATTCATATACATAGCATAAATGTTTATTTATTTCGATTGATCGCAGTCAACAGATGCGTTAAAAAACAAATTTTACAATCATTTATAAGTCGAGTATAAATTTATTCATATTTGACATCAATGATATGACAAGAATTATATTTACGGTACATATAATTTTATTAGCTTTGCGGAAATTTTCTTTTCGCCTGAACGAACACTTACCGCAATTCGCGTTTTGTCGACATATTTTAATTCATATTTGAGATATTTGACAACTTCCATGTAATCATTCGCATCAAACATCGCAATTTTTTTGCGCATTCGGTGTGATATTTGATTTTGAAATTGATGGCCACGATTATGCGGAACAGCAATCCGTGCATAAACAAAATCTCTTGAGCTCGCCTTTATATGTTTAAATATTTAACGCAACACTTTTAATATTTAATGTTTAATAAATTTTACTTACGGTCAAAATAAGTCTGTTTCGCTTAAGTTAGTTAGCATTGCGTTTTGAAATATTGCACGATCCTATAAATGCTCATAACTTTTAAATAAATTAATTTTTGAACATTACATTTTAAGACCTTCTTAAATGGGTCAAAATTCTTCAGCAAATTACTCAAAAATCACACTAATAAAACTAAATAGATTATCTTAATGTGCCTCTAAACAAATCACACACATACACAACAAAAATTTCGCTGAAAAAATAAGTTGCAAGGAATAGAGTTCAAAAATTAATTTATTTAAAAGTTTTGAGTATTTATTTATAACCAGAGATCGGATTATTAGGGTAAAAAAAGTACCAAATTATCATCAAAAACGATACATAACTAATTAGATCATGCTGTCAAAGAATTGATGGTATAAAACTCAAAAAGAATTTAAACTTAAATTTTTTGAACTTGGGACAAATAAAAATTTCATTTTTTATATTTTATATAAAAATAAATATTTTTTTCATTTGAATTTTTCTCGTGTTAAGACTGAGGACTGAGAAACTCGTCGTTTTTGAACGACAATTTTTTGATATTATTTGAAATTAAAAGTATTTATAGTCATAAATTAAAAATATGCCTATAAATGTATGTTCAGTTTCAAATTAAATATTTATTTAACTTTTCGATTCTAAAATATTATTGACCTAATAATTCGATCACTGTTTACTGTATAACACTTCAAGCCTTAAATATTTTTAATAAACGAAAGTTATTGGCAAAGATAAAGAGCAATACATGTCAAAAGACAATTCTAAAATTTTAACTTTTAAAAATAGACTTATTTTGTGGGTAAAACAAACTTACTATATAAGTTCCCCAATCAACTTTAAATTTATATATAGAGTCTTGTTCTGAATCAGAGCCTCTAAAAATTAAAATAATTTTCATTTAATTTTGATATTATACAATTAAATTTTTTTAATAGATCAGATAAACATTAAGGAACTATAAAATTGAATATCAAAAAACTGTTTTCTAAGATACAAATATTGATCGAATTCAATTAAATACGCTAAATCTGTTAATATGAATCGTTTAACAAAAGCTTAATTGTAGCTCGATTTTCGCATATAAAGTTGCCCTTTCCAATGAAAAAAATCTAAATCATATCACAACTACACATTTAAAGTAATTTTAATTCTACATAGTTTACAGTTCAAGCTTACAACACTATATTAACTTTAAGTGGTTAAAGATTAAGCCTATATCATTGTTCAACTTTATTAAAAAATATTTCCATTTTGTCGTTCTCTAAAGTTTTAGATAGTTTACAAATGCTTTTTAAAAGGTTACAATAGATTCACTTATTTATTTATTCATTAACTCGAAATTCTTTTAGTCTTAGTTATGCTAATTTGAAGTTTGAACTATGAAAGACCAGCTGAATAACAAATGATAAAAAAGTTAATATAATTTATTAATTCATTTTCCGAAATTTCATCTCAAAAAAGTAGTCTAATTTGAGACGATAATGCATTCCTTAATTCCTTTAACTCGTAAGTGGTTTCTACAACAGTGTTTTCGCCATTAGTTTTAACTAAAGATATTTGTTTTGGTATTCTCTTGTGATACAGTGCTTTGAATTAATATGTATTGCACATGAGAGTGTAGTGAGTATAGTCAGTATAGTCAGTACTGTATACCGACACTGAACTCTACGAGATGTGGGGCATAAACGACTAAAGGATTAAATTGGTTTAAACATAAATGTACAGACATTTAAAATGCTAAATGTATTCATATAAAATACAATATTTACATTTCAATCACTAGTGGAAACTTATTTTCCCGGTCTTCTTTGAACGCTGGCGGCAATATAAGCTGTACAGTCACATCTATATAATTATTTTAAAAAATTTAAAAAAACGCAAGTTTAATATTTTTATAATCCGTAAGCCGTTATCAGCATTATAGTCGATATAAAATATAGTTGCGTTATGACGTCAAAATCTGACATAAATCTCTGACACAATTTAATACTGTAACGTACAATTCTATAAGGGATGCAATCAATACAGACAATGTACTACTGCTGCACCACAAAGCACAGAATCGGAAAATGTTAGGATACTTACTTTCTCGATACTTATTCTAGTAAATTGAAATATTTTTCTAATTGGTTTTTCATGATAATTTAATGGAACGAGAGTGTCATCAAAAAGAGTTTATAAAATCCAAAAATAGTTAATTTGGCAAAATAATGCAATAATGTCAGTAATTCGCATGTGAAATATATCGTAAATTATCCTATTATCGTGTATGCGAATAGTTCTATACAGTAAAGTATTGTATGCCTGTATATATATAGAACTGTTTTCTGCCCTCAAAGATAAGGTTAGATTCTATATTATTGGTTATTCTTATCAGTGTAAAGTTAATATGATAATGATCAGAATTAAATAGAAAGATTTTGTATAAAATTTGATGGATAGTGTTAAATAAATTTATTCTTCTATCATACAACGCTTATCAATTCATAAATACAGTTTTTGCGGAATATATGGAGCGTAAAATATTTTTTTGACCAATAAAATAATGTAGAAATTCTATGGAATAAGTTTATCTCATATTCTTTTATTAGAGAAAAAACTTCAGCTGAAAATTTGATTTTCAAAATCAATATTCATATCTAGTTTAACATAATAGTCGAGTATTTAGAATTCGCACAATTAAATACAATTAGTAAAAAATAATAGTATATTTTAAATAGCAATTTAATTAAAATTTTGATTCAAGATAATATTGGAATTTTTTTTGCTATTACTATAGTTAGTCAATAAATAACTGATTACAAGCTTGCAGTGTCTCTTATTAGGAATTTAAGATTAAACATCATCTTTCGAATGCAGTTCAGATATTTTGCTAGCTATTGCACAATAATCACTCATTGGAATTATTTCTTACCATTTATTGAATTATTGTAAAAAAAATAGAAATAAATGCAATTTGGATTTTTAAAAAGTATATTTTAGTTAAACGTACGATTCATTCCTACTGGTACTTCTACTGTTTTCGTGTGTGGAAATGCGCGATATTTAACTTTATCTTCAAAATGTTTATTTGTTTCTATATGGTATACTATAAAAATATAGTTAAATTGGTTAAACAAATATCAAATAATTTCATTATATATCGAATTTCATACAAATTTTATTATGATGAACGCTACGAATATCGGTCCACGGAATATTCATTCCTAGACAGTGCAACACAAAGTACTCTCTTCTCGGGCTAAATAATAGTTATTAATTATGTATAAAAATCATTAGCAAGATATTCTGTGTAAGTAATGCTTAATAAAGTTAGAATGAGTGTTAAGACTACTTAAACATTCAATCAATAAAAAATGTAATTTCACAAAAGTTTTGTAGCAAAGTTTTTTCGTTACCTAAATATAGCTTTACGGTGAGTGCATTCGCGTTCTGATTGATCGCACGTAAGACACGATACTTTTCTGTGCGTAGAAGATTTCGCGTTCGAAACACTAAATATATGCGATTCTAATGCAGATCGTTCTGCGATCGCTTCGTAGAAAACTGTATCCTTCTTTTGACTGTAGGCTAATATTCTGGTCACATCATTAGTTTCGTCCGTTATTAACTCTGGTATTCCGGTCTGAAAATTTAAATTAATAACCCCTCAGTTTAAAGCACATTAATTTTCTTTTAATTGACATAAAACTAACCATAACTTATTTTCTTGACGTTTTATTAAAAATAATTTTTGAATATTTTAGCATAATTTTAAACAAATCCAGAAAAAAATCTAAAAACTAATTTAATAAAAATAAAACAAAACAAAACAATTTATACTAAAGTTTTTAATAAATGGTTAATGTGTGTTACGCTGCGAATGTGATGCAATGAAATTTAATGTTAACTTACATTTATAGATATCATAGCGATTTGTCTGCGCGAACCATTATTTTTATCAGCCAAAGAAAGCCTTAAAAGATAGTATCTTTTATCCCATGATATTAAAGGCGGATCAAATATTTCAATCCAAGCATTAATATTTTGGTTAATATTCTCTTCATAATGCTATTTCAAATAAAAAGTGAATTTTAAATTATAATAACGTTTTTTTAGAAATCTTTTAAAAAGATTTTGATGTAATCAATATATAAGAAGGATAGCAATACTGTATACAATATTCAGTACTATGTTCTAAATGCATAGTTTTATAATATTTGTTAAAGAAATAAAATAGTATCCAAATTTATTTTATTTTTAGTTTTCTGAAATGAACCTTTATTAACATAACGGTTCAAAAATTTTCAAAAATATAATGTCAAACTAATAAACTTATGCGCCATTTCAATGTAATAATATAATAATATCTTGAAATTAATAAAAATTTTATAAAACATAAAAAAATAAAACTGAATTTATAGAGTGATATTAATTTATATATAATACACACTACACTATCAGTTATTTTATTCAAAATATTTAAATTCAAATTTAAAATTAAATTGTTCCAAAATCGTTGCTTCTATCGAAAAATGCTATTTATATTGCTTGTCTGTAATAATATAGTGAAGATATATAAGAAAATTTTTCAGGATCATGTTCGATATATATAGTTATTATATCTATAGATAAATATAGTGGGTTTTGGATACATGTGTGCAAAAGTAGTGATTTGCTGTCAGACCAGACACATATTATTTGTGTTCAGATCCTTTTTAGAAATTTGGTCATTTTTGACAGATTCCTAACACAAAACCTATACAACTACTTAGATTAAAATTTTTCTCGTTTTCAGTGTTTGTTTTATATGCGAAACTATATTATTTCACTGCCATATAATAGCGTTAAGCTTATAAAACAAAAACAAAACAGATTTAGGATACTGTGCTAAACTTTAAGAGTAGAATACTTTCGCGCACACACTGCGATCCATTCGAATGCTTATATAATTAAAATATACAGAATATTCAATGTAGTGTTAAGTTTTATAATAATGTTTATGCTTCAAGAAAATACTTTGTATGCTAATTAATCTTATAAAAGTGTTTGTTGCTAAATGTTACGAAATGCAACATTTATTTTATCATAGCATTATAAGTTTATTTGCGAAATTTTAAAAATTAAATAAAATTAAACTTAAAGTATTGCTTATTTATTTTTGTGCATAAACTTGAAATTTACGCGAAAATAATCTATTTTTAGAATTTACATCTATAAAGAAATGAAAGGTTTGGAAAGGGAAAAAAAAGTTTCGCAGACCTTTTCACAAACCCAGTCTTTATCTTCACTGCAAATGCTAATTAAAGAATAATTCTGCTCTCTATGCATCAAAATACACGCCAAGCTATTGTAATCAAACCACGAAACTGATGTTAGATAATGATCACTAATAGATAAATAAATAAACACTGTTTTGTATTTACGAAAACAGAATGAGAATCGAGAGCAAACCTGTTCAATATATGCGCATTAATGTGTACTTTCTTTGGTACTGTATTTAAGTGGTTTGCGAGATCGAGTATCCATAATGAAACAGAAGGATTTACATGACCAGCGCGAGGATACTTTTGCGTGACTAATGTAGAATTGGCTGCGTTCAGCGTATGAAAAGCACCATATTTGATATATGAAATAGTTTCAACTAAATGATCGTCGAAACATGCGAAAGCGATTTTTGAGCCGTCACTGCTCCACCAAAACGCTTTATTAGTTTTCCAAATACGTTCGCGATATAACCAATCGGTGACCCCATTATATATCACACCAATCACACCAGTTTTAACCAATTGTTTGTCACTGTCAGCAACTGACGATTTATAATATATATTATTTTCATAAATATATATCTATCAAGAAACTATGTGATTATGAATCTGTTAAATAAAATGTTTTTTTATTTGACTAACAATTTGACTTCCTTTCGGACCAAAATCAGCCTATTTTTAATATCAATTTAAATATTTTATTAAAACAAATGAATAGAAATGGTGATTAACTTACAAAATCTAACTCTTGTTTGCCTTGCGGTGCCTCCAGATATCTTATATTCTCATTACTTATATTATAAATTTTATATTTCGCTTTAAAAGAATAATGCAAATCCTGTATCAATGAAATTAATTTTAATGCTGCGATAAGGAAATGAATAGTAATAAACTCTTACATTATTAATGCTATGAATTAATAAAACAAATTGCTTATCCGCAGAAATTCTGTATTTTTGTACATTAAATTGTCTCTAAAAAAATATAATCATATCATTAGATATTAGATTCTATGCAATGGATTCAACATGCGGTCCATTCAATTAACTACAGTATTCGCATATTTTGTTTTTATTTAACTCTTATGAAAAATTTATCACTTTTTTCATTGCAGCGAAATAAGTTTAGCAACAAAACTAAACTTATCATTAAGATCTGTAATAATGGAGATAAAGCTTAATGCGAAAAAGAATTATTATGTTCTAAACGTACTAATGTTGCGTTTCATTTACTTTTTAGTAAAATACTCTACTCTACTATACTATAGGTTAAAAGATAAAGAGTGTGATATGTTATCTTAGTTGTTAATTATATATTGATTCAATTTTTTCTAATGAAATATTAGCTCATTTTTTTGTAGTAATTAAAATATAAAAATATGGCATACCGTACTGTACTTAATCACACTTACAATTATATTGCTTGGCACAATTATATTTGTTAAATTATTTAAAATATTAAGTAATATTATATTCCCATCACTTTTGTACACAACTTCATTATCTGTAAAAAAAAGTATATAATTAATTTTAGATAGATATTAATTAAAACATTAGAAAACAAGTTGTGGCGTAAATAATTTATATGCTGATTATAGATAAAATCAATTGATAAAAAGTGGCAGATGAATTTCGCAGACAAGCATGCATTATGAGATTGTCAATGCCAGCTCAAAAATGTAACCATTCCGCTATCAATATATTCTTTTGTCGGTATTATTAGACTATAGTATTCGGGAGTAAAAAGGAAAAATTTATTTTTGCTTTTTTATGTTGCATGCGAATAAGAAAATCTTTTATTCTTCATTTTAATTTTAAAATTCATTTATGAAGATGTTTTAGTATATAAGTTTAGTTTTGAATCATGTAAAACTAATTTGAAAACATATATTTGCATTTTATTCAAAAAGAGCACCACTGTATTGTAAGTAGAGTAGGAGTATGTGCCAAAACCATCGCTTTGTGCGTCTGTATCATCATGTTTGAAGAAAAATAATACAGCATATTAAATGTAAAAAATGCAAAAACTTGAAAATACCACAGTTATACAAAAAATGTTTAAAAAATAAAAATCAAATCAAAAAATGGGAAGAAGTTTAGCATCTGGAGATGAAATATACATGTTATACAATAGTGAAATGGAAACATACCTGACACCCAAAATCCATCAAATTCATTTGGTTCAAAAACTTTAGTTACAATCTCTTCAATCTTAAGGCGTGGGTATTTTACTAGGTTTGAGTCGTCATCTACAACATACAGTAAAGAAGTAAAGCATAAAACCTAGAGAATCGGTCCCCAAGAGATTTCACAAAATGAATAATTTAATCTAATAGAGTATTTTTTGTGATTAGGAATCCATTTCAAAGACAAGATCAAAACGGTCAAATTATCTGACTACTCTAGTATCTTTTTAATCATTGATGTTTAAGAAATTATTCTTTAAAAACTAATTAATTTTATTCTTTTCAAAACTACAATCGCTCTCTGTCTTTTTTTCTAAAATTTTAAAACTAGATCGAATATTAATTAATACTTGGTAAATCAATAAATTTAATTTAATAAAACTTTTAAAACTAAAATTTTTATCTGACATCGATTTGACATTGTCCGCCTGACTCATTTTATCACAATAGAGCAATTTTCATTCTTATAATAATAAAGGGATTTTCAGATATTTTTTACAATAATATTTGGATTGCTATTTTTATCATAATAGAGAGTTTTTAAGAAATATTATCATTATAAAGGAATTTTTATCATAAATAAATGAGAAATGAAATATAGGCTAAAACTAAATAATAAAATCTTAAAACGCAGAAAAAACCGTTTAATCTTGTATATTATAAGCAGCAATCAGATTATTAGGAATATCTGTCTCTGAAGCCCAAATTTAGACTCTATTATTGTAATTTTAAATAATTTTAAAATTTACTCTATTCAAAATAAATTTTGTCTTAAGGACAAAAAGCAGTGCATAAATTTAATGAGTAGAGACTTAAAAAATAGCAAGAATTATATATCGAATTAGCGCTATTAATTGCTTCAAAAAATTACCAAAATAGCACTAAAAATAGCATTTATTTTTTACAATATTTATCACATACAACGTTAGAACATGCTAAGAAAAGTTTTTAAATTTATTGAAAGATTGGCGGGCTTAAAATAAAATTTTGAATTTTTCCCAAATTCTGGTGATAGACGGAAAACTCATCGGAATTCAACGGCAATTTTTTTATTTGAGTAAAAATAGCAAATAAATAGCATTAATAGCATTTATCATTGAAATAGCAAAAATAGCATTTATAAATATGGCTAAAACACCTCAATTTTATGTGAAACAAGCTCATATAGCATTTAAAAGATATTATCACGTGAAATAAAAAAATAGCAAATGCTATCATTTTGATACATTCTATCATTCTATTTATTACTTACTAGATTAATATTTCAAATAGTTTTAAGATGAAAATTTATAAATACAAATCTATAATCTGTAATAACGTTTTATTATTGGAAAGGTTTTATGAAAAAATTATCTCATTAAGTAATATGAAAAAATTAATACAAGTTTTATGTGATTCTATATTTGAATACAATTGGATAGAAAATAATCAGAATAAAAGAGATTTTGTAAACAGGACTTGGTTGCGGATCATTGCAAGGACAAATTTGCACGATTTGACAACGTGTTCATATGTTGAAATTAATTTATGAAAATAAGGTATAATTTGTAAAAAATATTGAAATTAAAAATTTTCGAGCTTTTTCTTTTTAAAAGCAAAAGCCCGGCCCGACTAAATTTTTTAGGCCGTTTCGGACTCTATTCCATAGTTGTTTTATTCCGATTTCAATATTGTCATACAGTAAATCCCTTTAAATCAGAGTTTTATATACTATATTACAGACCAAAATGTTATATTTTCTTCAAATTCACTTTGCAATTAAAGAAGAAATTCCCATTATTTACAAAAAGAATAATCACTTAAGAGCGCATTTTCACATAAAAACTTATAAAAAGAATAAAAAGCATATTTTGAGGCTAAAATCATTAATCACTATCAAAAAGAAAAATCTATTTATTATTAAATTAAGAAGAAAATTCCTTTATTATCAAAAAATAAAGCTACGTTAACAAAAAGTGTGTGACAGATTAGAAACCTAGATTGACTTATAGGACCACAAAAAGATCTCGAAATTACAAATTTTAGTTCGATAATACAAGTTTTTTTTCAAATACAATAACGAACTTGTCTACCATTATCGGTTGCGTTCCACACCTATTGATTTGATTGGTAGTTTGGGTGGTTTACTATCGCTATGGTTTGTTCAAATTAATTACAATTCAAATTTAATATAATAATGACCAACGATTTTTATCCTCTATAGGTTAGATTTATCTTTTGTCAACCTCTATGATTATTTATCTATTATATTCTGCAAAGTGTGTATGCATATATCATCAAGAAAATTGAGAAAACAAACCATTTTAAAATTTATTTTCAAAATCATTGAATCGTTAAAAATAAGAATAGTTTTTAGTTTTTAAAAATTAGAATAATAATTAAAAAAAATAGTTTTCAGTGGTTTCAAAATTACAGAATGGAACGATTACTTCGAAGTGATTTTTATATTTCTACAAAAATTACAATTCTATTTACATATCAGAAATTCTGCACTAAAAGGTAGTGTTGTTGATTTCCACTTTTTTAATTTTACTTTTTTTTTCTTTTGTGTTTATTTTGAGTTTTACTTTTCTTTTACTTTTTCTTTCAAATTTATTTTAAATTTTACTTTTCT
>JAQIVF010001426.1:0-14139 GCA_034698365.1 Steganacarus magnus | reverse complement strand
ACTCGGACTCGAAACTCGAAAGACTCAAGTCCGAGTCCAGGTCCGAGTCTGGAGGTTAACTTTTGTGCATCTATAATCATAGTTTTAAATAAAGTGATTTTTGTCAGTATTTTCTATAAAAACATATATATATATATATTGTACAACAAAATATTTGGCAAAAATTATTCATTATTTTTAGTTATAAAAGATCGCTATTCTATTGTATATTGCGATGTTTAACCACTATTAAATAGAAAAAGCAAATGATAGTTTTGCACATTTCATTCTAACAAAAACTATGAAAAATCGATGTTTGCTTAAAAGCAACAACAAAAAATTCAAATACTTCTTATTGCATTTAATTACTTATAAGCACACTTTATTAACATTCAAGGTTTGACTATAGTAGAAGTGGTCGCACACTATGTTCATATAACTAGTGTTTATGTTAGATTCTAATGTTATTGTTCTTATAGACGCAATTCAAATTCATTGATGCAAACAAAATAAGATATGATTGACATTAGCCATTATAATACTTATAAAAAACTTGACGTCGCGCACAATCAGCATATGATTGACATGAAAATAAAAGCATATGTCATAAAACTAATGTGATATGGGTTCGCATTTTCAAAGCGATTCAAAAGCATTATTCTTACTTTCTTTAGAGTTATTTTGTTCGCAAAGAAAATATATCAAATAATATCTTTTTTGTTTTGTATTTCTTCATCTCTTTTAAAGTTTTAAAAATTTAAAACAAAATTTTTATGGATTTTATCCTTTTAGGGAATATCAAGGAAGTTCCTAATCCTAAATATCATCGGGGAGTGTGTTTCGCAGAAAATGTTGAACAGGGAAAAGCGTAAACTCGAGCTTATAATGGCATAAACTAGAGCTAGGGATGAATTTGAAGTTACTCTGGTTTTTAGGCTCTTACCTGCCGCTCAAATATTATGTGACTCAATGAACCCGAGCATTAGATCCATAACGAATCCACAATATTAAAATCAGAAGTGCTAGATTCATGAGTATGTGATGCAAGAATAGTGGTATCAACGGGTATACCACTATCAAGTTATGTTCGTTTTTTGAGCATAATTCGTCATATTTGTCGGAAGTGACGGGTTTAATACTAGCTATAAGATTAAAATTAGGCACGCAATCTTGAAAGGTCTCGTTTAAATCATATAATTCAGAATACTTCACGTATAATTTCATGTACGAATTTTTCAGTTTTTATTGTAGAAAAATGTAATTTAAAATAAGCGACTTTTTTAATTAATTAAATATTTACTTATGGTTTAAAACCATATATTTCTACCAAACCTTAAAAAGTAAAATATAATACAGTATACTGTAAATTCGGTGCTTTATTTATGGTAATGATTCAAATTGAATCAGAAAAGAAATTTTTAAAAATGAAACAGCATATAATAAAATATACAAGAGCTAAAAATTTCACATGTTATTACGTTTACAATTATATCGTTAAATTTAATATGAAAACCGTATTAATTATTACAGTGTGCATTGGCATCGCCTGGCCGTATGTGTGTGTGTGTGTGTGTGTGTGTGCGTGTGCGTGGCGTAACAACAGTTGTGTATGCATTGCCTACTGGTGTAAAATTTGATTAAATTTCTAACATTAGCGAAAAAATATTAATTTTTCACAAAAATGTAACTTGCAATTAGTAAAAATTATATGATAATTATGAATGTTTCGAGCCTTTATTTATCTAGAATTTATGGGAAAATAATTTTATATATTACTCAAATAGCTTTCAGCTAAATATACTACTGTTTCGCAGCATAAATATTATTCTATGCTACAAATTAGTTACAGTTAACTAAGTCTTTATTTCAGTAGTACTGTACTTTAATTTAGTTTTTTTTGCGGCAAAAGTCATACCGGATTATTTTATCGATTTAAATACCAATGAGAATTAGTAGTGTTAAGTTGTCTAACATTTTGTATCTAAATGTTAAAATCGTAAGCTTCTTGAAAAGGTGATGTATTTTTTCAAAGAAACATTTTTATTCTGTTGCGAAAAATAAATTTAACTTTTAAATTGTTATAAAATAATTTCCAATTTGTAAAAAAGCAGTTTAAACAAAAATACTTTTACCATTCATCTACTAAATGAATCATTTTTTGTGTGTTTTGGGTTTTATTAAAACCTAGTATTTTTTCTGATGAACAAACAAACAATTATATTGATTTGAATCCAAAGATGCATTTTGAAATCACCACAATAGTAAAATTGTTTCAGAAGTAAATTGGCTAAATGTGCCTTTTAAAGACATGTTCTCTCTTTTTCCCCTCTCTTGCATTCCTGGTCTCTCTCTCTCTCTCTCTCTCTCTCTCTCTCTCATGCATTCTTGGTTTGGTAATAAGTCTTGTATGTAACTGATGGAGAGCATCAATCTCTGGTATCCGTTATTATATAAGGCCAGGCGTGGTGTGCATTACTCTAATACTTGTTGCTACGATGTAATATAAAACATATTTGCCCAAAAGCGCAAATCACACATTTCTATCTTATAGGAAATGCATCAAATATTGTGCTTTTCAGTTGAAAAATTTTACATACCGTTCAGTAAATAGTAATTGTATTCGTCAAATATTAACTTTATTCTCATTTCGATGCAATTTTTTCATCAAAAAAATGCTCGATTTATTACAGTTATTACTTTTTTTCGTGCAGTATATGAGAGAAAAAAATATAGAAGAAATAGACTCAAGAATTTCTAATGTTTATATACTATCTTTAATCTCGCAGAGATATTAGAGAATATATCTGTGCCGCGCAACACATATTACACCGCACCAAATATTTTTCGGTTTTTTGGTTTTCAATCATTCTATCTTATATATACCATGGTATATGGTGTGTGTGTGTGTTTGATCGCAGGTAAAGAAATTCTGTAATACTATTTCCATTGTGTGTACTCTGCGAAGAAGAAGTGTCCAAATATTAGAGGAGGAGTGGAATTTCTTTTATTCCTAACACACACTTAGTTGATACTATAGATTACTGTATATATATAAAATTTTTGCTAAAATATTGTATAATATTTACTGTATATTAGCAGTGAATGCGGAAAAATGAAAAGAATCAAATACAACTATGATTTCGAGTGTTTGCTTTATTTGATCCGATGGCTTGCTTTTTAAATTCAATTTTTAGTATTCTTAAAATTTCTAATTTCATATATAATAATAATATTCTTTGCGTTCAGACACTTTGTAATAAAACTGTATATATAATGTGTACTGTTAAATGTAATGTGAATATTTTGTTAAATTATTAGTCCAACTGTGTTTTCTGTAAATATTTTAGAATTAGTATTTTATTATTTTATTATTTTTTAATATTTTTGAAAATAATTCTGAATAATTTTTCGTTTTGTGCAAAAATTTTTTGAATAATTTTTCATTTCTCGAGAAATAAAAATGTTTCTAATGTGCCATTATATGATTTTTAAAATGGTTTATGCAAAAAACTCTTTTTTTTGTATTTTACATATAAAAAGTATATTAAATAAATCTCTGCATAGAATTTTTGATCTAAAATCTGATGCAAAGCCTTTCCTACAAAGTGCAGGCTGAATTCATAACTTATAATAGAAAAAGTAATTTTATCTAAAAACTCGTGAGCATAAAAAATGTTTTTCAGACACACAGGCAAACCATGGGATTGAAGTGAGTGAGTGTGTGTGTGTGAGAGAAGAGAATTCATGCATTGCTATTCAATCATTACAAACACATTAAACAGTAGTAATGAAAGTTAATGGTAGTCATAAACGATCGTAATAAGTTTATAGAATAAATTTATGATTCTTTTCTTTTTTACTTGAAAAAAATAAACCTTCAGTTTCTCATTATTATTATTCCGGGTTTTTGGCGTCTTTCATGATGCGAAAACTCGATACTCAATGGTTTTTTTCTCCATAATGTTTTTGTTTATGTTATGTATATACAAAATAATGATGTGCTGTAAAACACGAAGATATCTCGTATTATCTAGATTTATAAGAATTTTTCGAATCTAGACAACGGCAAAACATATTTATATACTATAATAAAGCTTTTTCCAGCAAATTCTTATCCAAACTAATGATTTTTTGCGATAAGCGAATCGAAAAGCAAATTTTTATTTAGAGAGAGCTGCTTCGCCATTAAAGCACAACGAATGAATAATCAATTTAATTTCTTAGTAATTATAGTGAATCCGATGTCGAATCATTAGCTAAGCTTTTTGTTTATTCCACAAATAATCTTTTTGTTTTTAATTAAATGTTTTTAAATTAAAAAATTTTCGGTTTAAACCATAGTATTATAAATAATTTTAAGTCTATAATTGGTTCTAGTTTTTTATTTTTTTAATTCTTGTTCAATTTAAAGTTTGCATTAAATATTAACGGTTTACACGAGAATGTTGTGTAATTTTTGACACTTACATTACATGTGAAGTTGCAGTGCAGTTGTAGTTTGTAGCCACAAGCTTTCAAACCCATTTCTCAATTAAATATTGTTACCGATATTAGAATAGAATAGAATAGCCAGAAAACCTATGTAAACAAAGTATACTGTTACCGAACGAAAGTTTTATATAAAAACAAGATCGAAACGGTCATAATATCTGACTTCGTATTTAAATTTTTGTTAGATATGTGGATGTCATTTATTATGTAAGATTTTTTTTTGTCGCTTGCTCACTACGTTCGCTCGCTCCCCTCTTACTATAAATTAAACTTTAATCTGATAATTTTTAAGTTCAAAATGATATTATAAATAAATTCCGTTATAGTACGGTTAATTACTATACAATAGTCAAATGTCGCATATACCGGTTTTACTATTGCTACAATATGGGTTGTAAACAATATTATAGCCAAATGTTAAAATACAATTGATAACGTCTATTCAAAATATTGGCACTGCCACTAAAAAAAGATTATACAGTTGCCATGCCACTAACAAAAAATTATACAATGCCACAAATTTTTTCACTAAAAACGCCTCCTATTTTGACATTTTTTCATTGAAAAAGCCTCCTATCAGAGTGGCGACACACCGACGCACGCACGGACATTCCCAAATCCATATATCTGACAATTTTCTATCGAAGTCAGATAAAAAATATGAGACACTTAAATAATTGGATGACTATGGGCTATTTTTGAGAAAGAAATTAAATTTGTTTTTTGTTGTCGTAGGGTATATACAGTACCATTTCAGTATCAGTTTGAGTATTTGAGTATTAGTAGTTATTTGTTTGCATATTCTTCTGTTTGCATGGGAACAGTATATTTACAGAAATGTTTTCAGTTTCTTTTGAAAATTCAGAGAAATTTTTCTTTTACTCTAATAGATTATTTTAAAGTATCATATTTAAATCACATGTAATTTAAAATGGTATCTCTCCATCTGTACTATGAAAACTTTATTCTGCATATATCCACTAAAAGTTGGCTTAATTATATTTATCTCTGCCCTTTAAAATCTTTTCGGTTTTCGGATAAATTTGTTTTAGCTATATTTTTAAGTTTGGTTTCAATCTTTTCTACAATAAAATTTTTTGATAAAAGCAATTACAAACGAGTAAAAGCTCTATACTTGCGAGTCAGGTTTGAATTTCAGTTAAACGCTCATTTTGGTGAACGCTAACAAAACATTGCTACGTTTCATCCATACGAACATTGCATTAGATATTTGAAAATTGAAACAAAAAAAACAATTTTGTGGTTTAAAAAGATTACATACAGAGAGTCAAAGTTGGGATTAGGAACGTCTAATTAATGAGACTTTGAAAAGCTTACTCAACACTATGTATATAGAAATAAATACATTGTTCTGTAATGTGAGTTTTTGGTTACAATCAAAATAATATTTTTTCTATAAATTTGATTATTTTTGCGTTTGATTATTTGATTATTTGTTATTGTATGCGTTTTCTGTTTTACTTTGATTTCAAAAAGATTTGTTTAAGATTCGGTCGAAATATGTAACTTGACGTTTTGACGGTTATTCATAATTGCATTAAAATCTTAATTTTTGTAAAAAAAATTATTATTTTATAGCTTTATTACATACATTAGAGTTGACTTTATCCGTTAGTGTTGACTTTTCGCGCGCATAAAGTACAATATAAGCGGACATGTATTGCACTTTTCTATTCATATTCCGCTATTATATACATATATAAGCCATAAATGTTCATCAAAGTTTATTTGCATAAAAGTGATAAAATATATAAATAAAAAATTGATAAATGATTTTAATATTCTGGTATATTAACGTCAAAATTTTTCTTTATATTCCTTTTTTTATTATACAATGTGTTGTTGTTATATGAAAACTTAGGATTTAATAATAAAAAATTTAGCGGTATTATTATTATTATTATTATTATATTTCTGCGGGTTTAATAAAAAATTCCATGAATAATATAAAATTGTAAAATGATTCAAAAAACATCAATCTTTTCAACATTACCAATGGCTCGAGGAATTTAAACCTCTCTTTTTTATAGTTTATTTGAGTTTAAACTAATATTAATGGTTTCAAAATTGAATAACTACTGAACGAGAAAAAAAGTATCGCTACCGTGAATGTCATAAATTAAATACCAATAATGATAAATATATGTTAAATACATTAAAAACAAAGTAAAACCAGAATTTCTGTGCACTGAAAAGTGATATCTAAATCTCGAGTTGACTGTAAGACTAATCTCAATCTGTGAGCGCATATTTTCGACTCAGAATATTTTTCCAAATAAATGTACGCTTCACTGCATGATTTAATTTTGCATATTTTAATTATCGTGTCAGCGCATAAAACTGGAAACTGTTGAATGAGAGAATATTAAAATTATTTAGTATTAAATCGAGAGAATAAAATTTTATATGAATCCTAAGAAATACGGTTACAGCGCATAAAAGCAAGAATTCTATGCCTCACTCTTTCTATGTAATACTGTACTGTGTGTGCGAATCATATTGGATGATAGCGCAGGTGTATATCAACGCTGGCTAAACTTCTAGACAGTCAACAAAATTTCTACACTGGCATACATATAGATATATAGTTGAGTGCAGTTCTTCGCTTTGAAATACTTGCACACTGCTCTAAACGCAAAAGAATATTCTAAAAGCGCTAAAAGTTGTGCTGCTGCTGCTGTTGTTGTTGTGTCAATAGCCAGAGAATCGCGTGAATTTTTTCTAATGCGTTTCATATCGGGGACTGAAGTTTTATTTTCGATGCGTGTGTTTTGTGTTCAGTTTGTGTAAAATCATTTTTTTAGTTGTGTGCGCTATAATAAAAACGGAAGGCTTTACTTCTTTGTGTGTATATGTTTGCTTGTGTGTGTGTTCAGGTAATGTGATGGTGATTCATAGCTAATTAGCACACACTCAACTGCCTTATATTTATTTGTATTGAAAAAAGAACTCTGCTTTTTTGTTATATAAAAAAATACAAAAAAATATTTTGCGGTGAATTTTATTCTGATTACTACACACCATTAAAATGGTTATTAATATCGCTAACAATTTTTTTGTAATAACGGATAAGAAGTTGTTATAACGACCACGAATTTTATGTGTTATTTATTATTATATGTGAATTTATATATTATTGGAATTTTACTGATATTTTTGTGATAAAATTCAGGAAATCTTTACTATACACCACAAAAAAAAATCATTTTTTTCTCAGAATTTGAACATTACAGTAAATCTGAAGAAAGGAAAAATTATTTTTAATGAAAAACCAGCGCAAAACTCGATTTTTCCAAATGATATATGGAATAAAGTATATTTAATCAGAACAAATCTATATTTTGTATTCAAAATTAGGTAAGTGAACGAAAATTTATACAATGAATATACAACATAACGCCATACTCTATATAACTTCATTTTCCGATTAATTATGAGTAAAGCAATGCCTGACATGTGTCTCGCTTAATATTGAACAGAAATTCTTTTCATGCCTACACTATAACGCTCTCATCGCACTATACAATACTCTCTTTTTAACATTTTTTTTCTCTCCTCTTTCTAGTACGCAATAAGCATAATGCCTAATAAGTTCTGATACACTAGAAAAAGATGGGGAGAAAGAGAATGAAAGAATGGGAGAAAAAGATGTCAAATACAGTGCATCAAAACACACACACATACACAAAATGCACTTCTTTAATGACACAGTTTCCTTTTGAAAGTCGGCATTACTCATATTTTGCATCTGCATTCATATCCCATCAGCTGTTTTGTTGTTATACGCATTCACATTTTTTTTATTGCTAAGCTTGTATTTTTTCGACGTGTGTGTGTGTTTGCGAGCGTATATATATATATCGTGACATACAGTGCACTCACTTATATTCTCTTGCGAACATTTCTCTGTGTGTGTGTATGGATGTGATGGTCAGATTTTGTTTTCAATTATATCACATTTTGTGTGTCATTAGGCATCAAACTTTTTATCACTGGTTATTTTTCTGAATTGGATGTTTTTATGGTGACAATTTTTTTTAAAGAATACATTATTCGGAAATTATTCCGAAAAGAAATCTCGAAAGAAATTACTCAGAAAAGAATTTTTTTAATTTTAGCTGCTACAGTGTACTCTCCATATTAATTTTATGTCTGCTTATTTTATTTATGTGTTTTGTGCTAAAATTTTCTGATAATCCTTTTTTGTCGTATATTTCAAAAATGTAAATTTTTTGTTAAGAATCTTATTTTTTAATGTTATTTTTAATTTATTGGTATCTGAATTTTTTTGACAAAAAAAAGATAACTGCTGGAAAGGATATAATAGAAACTTTTCACACTTTTTATAATAACTGTTGCATTTTTTTGTTTACTCTACTTATCTAATATAGTGTTGAATTTTACCATAGATACTGCTAAAAAAACATATATTAAACTACCAAGTATTACATAAAAAAGATTCATTGTAGTATAATAGTTAGACTTTAAGATATAATCTCGCAGATACCAAATGTTGAACCGAAAAATCAATTTTTAAAAACAGGAATGAATTGTGTAGGTTGTAGTGTGTATGTGTGTGTGTGTGTGTGCTGGTGTGATACTCGAGACGTTTCAATGATTGAACGAATATACACCATTGTTAAGAAATGAATTTAAATTAAGTTTTATTGCCAGCTTAACAATTGTATATATAATTGTAATTTACGCCGATGTACTTTTTGTTGTCGTCCTACGTATTTAATATAACCAATTAATCTTCTTTTAGCTTTTCTCTCTATTACAATAATTTTTCAAAAAAAAAACAAAACGTTTCTTTTGATTGGTTGCCTGGCAAAAAAATATGTGCTGCCATGGGCTCACTTACATAGTAGTACTCAATAACAAATAAGAACTTATAAAGAAAGAAAAATTCTTTATAAATTTAAATACATCAATATTAAGAATGTGTAAAAGCTTTATTATTACATTATATAACGTTACTTATAAATTATATTTTCAAATTATCAAATTTTAAACTCTATTCACTTTTAAGTTCTTCATACTGTAATGTACATTCAATATTTCTAGCATAAATCTTCCCAATACTCTCTTATTTTAAATCTGATTCTTTCTTTTAATCAGCTACAATGGAATTTCGAATGGAAGTCTTGGAATTTATGCTGTAATAGTCTAGTGAAATACGAAATTCTCGTCACAAGTCGCTGAAATATTGTTACTATACAATTATTATAGCTATTACCTACAATTCATTGCTTTCATGCAACTTTTTAGACTAATACACAAATAAAATTATTTTTTTTTGATGGCAGTTATGTTTTTACACCATAATCTAAATATTTACTTGAATCTGATTTTTTTGACAAAAAAGAGAGTTTTTAAATTTAATTTAAAATTGATATTATTTAAAATAAACCAAAAAAATCCATAAGAAAGCCTTCAAAATACATAAGTTTTGATTTTGTATTATATATAAACTAAATTACAGTAATTTTAGTTTCTTTTCTTTAAAAGAAAGTTTCGGTCGTTTGTATATTCCAATGCCATATTTGATGCGTTTGTAAAGAAGCTAATGTTACACTACTCTAGTGTAAACTCAAGAGTAGTTTTAGATATACCGGTATACAAACAGGATTTACATACAAAGCTCAAACAATAAACTACTGTTACTACTGTTACGCGCGCAAGAAAAATCTGCGATAAACTTATTTTGATAAAAAAATAAATAAATAAAATTAATGGCATCAGAAACATGTTAGGAATAAAATGGATAAAAATTAGTTTTTCATAAAATTAAACTGATTTTCGTAAATGTATAATTTACCGCGCAAATCACTAATTTGAAAATTCTTTCAACCATTGCGACCTAACGTTAATGGCATAAATTGATGCACTGTTTTCTCTAAAATAATATGATGATAAATGAAATATTAAAAAATATCAAAAATTTATTATATTCGAGATTCCGATTGAAAAATCTAAGAAAATATATTTGTAAGTCTAATTTATTTCATGCATGTTGTTATTCCATTCAAGTTTGATCGCGTTTAGCGACTGTTGATTTATGATTTAAGTAACCATGAGAGTGGTATAGTCTTTTAATGCGAGTTAGTCATGAAACTTTTTTATGCTAAAAATCAATTTCGCCCGTAAAAAATAAGCTCATTCTATTTTACTACAAAAGTAAGCTAATACTGCAAAAGAAAAAATCTTAAAAATTTTTTCGATTTTGTTTTTTTTTGTATTATTTGTTGAATTTCTCTAAAACACAGGGCGAAGTGCGTACAGTTAGTTATTCGCTTGACGTGTTTTATTATTGAGCTCCGCATTAGCACTACACAAGTACGCGGTTACAGATTTATCATCGAATCCGAAATCAATAGCTTTTCACAAGAAAATCCAAGCTGTTTTCCAGCTCATTGCATGTGCCAGAAGGGCAATTGAATGGCGAACGATGATAGCGAACCACAGAACAAACTAACACAGACTAACAAGCACTGCTGCTGCAGTACAGCACATGCCGGACTCGCTTTGATTTTGTTAATTAATCTATATTACAGGCTATAGTCCCAGTTTTCTTTTGTACGTTCCCATTATATCACTCAACAACAACTCTCATACGAATTTTGTACACAACACAACACAAGACACACAGCACTACTATGATGTTTCCAATATTAATCGCAAGAAATGCGAGCACGACAGACAAACGCGAGACAGACCTGTCAGTCCCA
The DNA here is from genome assembly GCA_034698365.1 of Steganacarus magnus. NCBI lineage: Eukaryota > Metazoa > Arthropoda > Arachnida > Sarcoptiformes > Steganacaridae > Steganacarus > Steganacarus magnus. The sequence goes on along the minus strand of JAQIVF010001426.1, from coordinate 2,917 downwards.
TAAATTAGAGTTTGTCAAACCAAATTAACCAAAAAAGCAGCAATAAATGCACAACTAATGAGTGGTAAAAATGAAAGCTAATGATGCGAGAAATGTCTATAAAAGCTGCTTTACAGACACTGCTGTATAGGGTGTCGGAATAATCAGTTGCGGTAAATTATTTTTCGATAATTTTTTTATTGTTTTTTTGTTGCAAACTATGCTTGTTTGTAACAGAAGATAAATAATAAAAAAATTATCCGCTAAAGTGATGTAAATTACCATATATTAATAATAGAATAAATTAAATGACAGATGACAGAAAAGCGTTCAATTAGTTTATTATTAAAAAATACACTTTTCAATACGCACTAGAAAATTATTTGACTTTCTTACAGTATAAGAATAATTAGTAAAAATTTCACAAATTTTATTAATTAACTTAATTATTAATTTAAAAGTGGCTAAAAGTAGTGAATCTAATTTGAAAATCGGAATTCATTTCTGCACTCACATAATAGACAAGTAGATAAAAAAATATTGTACTCATAACGTGCAAATTTATTCATATTATTTTACAGAATTCTTATTAAAAATTATTCTAAGCACAACAAAAATATTAATAATATAGTCTTATATATGTATGAGACTAACGAAAAAAATGCTTTTTAGAGTTTTTTCTCAGCGATAACCACAGCATGAGATAAATTTAGAGAGTAATTTCGATGCTAAATGTTGCTTCTATCTGATATCCTTCGATGGTGAGAGAGGAGTACACATACAATGCCAGCGCTCATGATTGATGAACCAAACATTTCCGGATAAATTGAAACGCCATTTAACATTTTGCTGCCCATTCAATATATGAAGTAATGATATACTATTTTGAATATAGATGTATATATATATTTGATAAGTTGAAACTTTAATCACAAAGAAAATGTTTTTTTTTCAAGTAGTAAATAATATTATTACTGTTTAATCTAAAAATAATTTATGAGATTTCATTGGCAGTAATTTTTGTTGAGTAATTGTCAGAGATTACCTAAATCTTTATCTTTTACTCAATGCTTGATTCTTTGCGAGCACGCTTTACATCCATTAGAATTTTTTCGGGCGTAACAAATTTGTACCACCAATAAGTTAAAAATATTTTTTTATTATATCGGTTTTTTTGTTGTGTAGAACTTTTTTTTCCATTAAATTAGAGTTTTAGAGTTTTTCTTTATTAAAAATATTGATTTATTCTAACTTTTAAGCTTCATTACCTATTTGTTAGAATGTTATTTTTTCTATTATTTCGAACTAAAGAATTAAGTTTTTTAAGTTCTAATTCTTGGGTTTTTACTTCTAACTGGATTATGACTTTTTAAATTTTAATAGTTCTTTAGTTTAATAAATAATAGCTAATTAAAAATTAAGTGGAATCAAAATAGATTATCGACTTAAAAAAATTATATTGAAATATATACTGAATGACTTTTATTGAATGGAATTCCACTGGATTTTAGTAAAATTTTATTGACTTTTCAATCACTAGTGTCTAACAGACGTAAATGTTTTGAAAGAACTTAATTATTTAAAATGTTAAACATTTATTGATTGAGGTACAGAGAGACTATAATAGTATATAACAGAATTTAATAGACTTTTATTAAGATAGAATATTTTTCCTGTTGTATGTAACCAAAAAAACAACATTTTCCCTTACAAGAAAATTCTAGTCATGTTTCGCTTTGCAAATTTAAAAGGCAGTACAATAAATCACTCTTTAATGCATTTATAATAAGTGTTTTTTTGGTAGACGTACATTAATGCGATAATATATATTAAATTTGATCGATTAAATTCTAAATTGTATTATAATTCTCTCTCAAAAAACAACCCTATCTTTTTTGGTTATATAGCGGATCTAATCTTGTGTTATATTATTAAAAAGCAAGAGAAAAGAGTTCACAGATTTATATTTATTATACGATTATATTTATGACCGAAAACGGTATTATGTTTTTAATACAAAAATTTGGTATCAAAAAGGAAAAGATGCCAAACATCACATTCTTATCACATTCTTTCTTATTATGCCATATGTAGTCATAAATAATATTTTTTTTTGTTCTCATCGCTTAAGTAGGAAAAGATCTCTCTCTCTCTCTCTCTCTCTCTCGCTCTCTCCGCCACTCACTCACTGCAGCGCAAAGCTTTATTTCATTTAATGCGAAGACACTATCGTCACAGTATTACAAAATTTTTCTTTCTAATTCGCAAACCATTACAATACCCGAGGTCTAAATGGCACAAAATCAATAAATTTAAAAATTCAGCGAATGAGTCGATTTAAAATATGTAGAAATAAATTTCTTTCTTATTTCACTCTGTACGAGATTAAAGCAAGTACTATTCTTGCGGGAATTTATCTGCGCGCGAATATACTGTACAGTATATATATATAAGTTATATTTATATTTTTTTGGTTTATATTTATATTTATAATTTATCTGGTCGTAGTTTTATCATCGCGAGAGTAAATTTTTCTCTCTGTTCACTGTGACTGTCAATAACCGTGCTATGAAATAAATTGAGCTGATAAATGATAAAGAAAATGACATTCTCTTCGCCTAACTTCTTCGTAAGTAAATTCGCAGCTAAAGATGTATTTTTAAAAACCCGAGTTAACATGAAAATTTTTTTCTTCTTCTTACTTCCTCTTCAAGTTTATTTCCCTCCACACTTCTTCTTTACGTGATCCTTACTTGTTATATAGTCAGTTAAATAAACACGAAAACTTACTTAATTTGAAAAAAGGTGATTACAATTTTTTTCAATGAACATTTTAACTAAAGGTGCCAATGGTTTGGTTTGTAATGGTTAAACCATGGTTTTAACCATTGGTTTACGGTTTGGTTCGGATTGGTTTCAATTTATAAAAATTTTATTG
>JAQIVF010001425.1:0-14146 GCA_034698365.1 Steganacarus magnus | reverse complement strand
AATCGCGTCTAATTTTGCTGTTCAAAGACTTAGGAGACACGTCTTTCGCTTTATTCATAATAAAATCAATTTTAATTAATTTGTGTTTATTTTATGCGTTGCAAAATAATTTCTCGCGAGTATTATCTTGTCGTTAACTCTCGAGTGAAGATGAGTACACAATTTTTAAATAAGAAATCCTTAATTGTTAAATGAATGAGTTGGCAATGAATGGCATGTAACTTTGTTTTCTAACTTTTTTCCAACTATTTCCTAATTTTACTAATTAGTTTTTTTCTATAATTGAGTGTTTTACTTTTATTACATTTCATTAAATTTTTTCAAGTGTTAAAACCTAGGCTCTAATTGTATTTTTGCAAAACGCGGATTTTGTAATTGTGTATCATTAGCAGTGATAGTATAAAAAAGATCAGCTGTTGTTATCATAAAAAAGTCTCATTGTTATAGCAATAATAATTAAAAGCTTGAAAATAAACAATAAAATCGCTTATTTATAATGTTTATAATTAAAATTGTCCCTTAGAGTGCAACTTGAATGAAAGCGAGTAGACATCGCCCAACCCTTTTAGTATAAGGCCGCACGAAAAGCCTGGCCCTTTCTTTCGCGACCTTAGAAAACTTTTTAGAAGAAAATATTTTATGCATTATAAATATATGAGTTGGTTCACTGCAAGATATATAAATTATTGTACATATTGATGCTTATTCAGGTTTTATATATGTTTTCAATTTTATATTCTGATTTCAATACAATAATATAAAATATTAAATAAATAGACATTAAAGTTTATATGACTTCTAAATAGCATTAAAAAATTACTTTAACAAAAATTAGGCTCAATAAAAAAAGATTGTTGAATCGTTTTTAATATTAAATGAATGATACAAAATTTAAATTATTTTTTGAATTTCAAGATCAATTAAATCATTAATGATTAGATAATTTAGTTTATTAGAAATTTAACGATTTATTACATTTATTGCGAATAAACTATTTCACTTTATTTAAAATAAGGCATTAATATGTTTTAGTATAGAACTCTTAACATTTTACTACACAAACCATAAATTATCTCATAATAAACCTAAAAACAAGAGAAAATTATATACGCAGTGTTGGCATATTAAACATTAAGGGTTTCGTGTAGAAACTATTTTATGTTACGTGTTGTTGTGCTCAACTATATAACTCAAAAAGTATGTCTAGATTTCTACTTACAGTGTCACCCAATTTTTGAGATTCAGTCCTATTTTTCTTACACACAATTTCATTCTAAAAATAAAAATCAGTTTCTTAAAAAACCATACGTTTTTGTTGCATCGAATCTGATAAAAATGCAGAGAATATATTCTATATCATTATATCCATCATATTATATGAAAACGCATTTATTTCTTTAGTTAAACTCTCAAAGAGTTGCTATAATAATAGTAAGTATTTTTATATAAATACATAGCTGGCATGTCAAGTATAATAAATTGCGTAAACCTTAATATATATGATAGTTGCATGAAGAGTAAACATTTTCTAATTTCTATATAAAGAATAATTAACAGCACACATGACATCGTGCAGTATTACCGTTGTATTATTGAATATGAAACCATGTTCTATATATGAAGCAAATATGAAATTATAAGGGATGGACATACTATAGTCACTAAATTGAAAATTATGATGAAAATTTAATTAAGAAATTTAACGACAAGTAATGAAGAGAGAGACTCGTGTTTCTGTAATTCTTGTGCCTAAACTTAAGCATAAATACCACTCACAGAATTTTAATTCCGCAAATTTTGAGTAATAATTCAAACTTAAAATATGGAAAAAAGCAAACGATTTATTCAATATATATCTATAAAAGCGAAAATACCATTTTTCATAAGAATAAATTTTTATCAAAACAAACTGTCGATTGAATATTGATCTCAATTTAAAAGTAAACGCTTTAATATATAACTTAAACAATATAAAAGAGTAAAACTCTTTTCTGTATAGTTTTTCAATAATTCATAAGTATTAAATATTTAATTCAATTTATTTTAACTGATATATAAAATAGCTAACCAAGTGATGAAAAAACAATTAAATTACAGTGTTTACAAAGGTTTTAGTAACTGTTCATACATTCTTTACACTGTTTTAGGTTTTCTAAGTGAATGATTGCATTTATCTAGTTTTAAAATTTTAATCAACTACAATGAAATTACAAATTTAAACCACAATTCAATTCTCTAAATGCGATGCGATGTAACCTATGTATCAAATAAATTCGAGATTTAAAGATCTATTACAACATAATCAAACTCCTTTGTCAGTAAATATGACCGAAAGTAAATATAAATATTCTAATATTGTTTATTAACTTTATTACTACACAATTACACATTTACGCGATTATTTACAATATCGACAGACAAGTGTTTTGGGAGGTTATTAGAGTCAAGATTTATCACACCAATAAATAGTCGAGATTATCTTTTATAATAATCACTAATTAAGTTAAAATCCGCCAAAATAAATAAATGTTTCCATTTTTACACTATAATTAAGTTAAGAAATTTTTTATAGTAAATTATTTTTAAATAAAATCAGATTTGAAAAGAAACGTTAATTTAAGGCATAAATTAATAGATAATTCAATTATTATAAAGCTTTCTATCTAATTAATTTTGATTAGAAACTTTGATACTGTAAGCATCAGATTTAGTACGCATAAAGCAACAAAAAAAACTTAATGTAAAATAATAATATCTAATACATAGAGAATGCGAGCAATACATGGCAAATATAACGAAAAAGTTTTCTAACAGTATCCGAAAACAGAAAATTCATACATAAAATATGCATCTGCTGTTCTGTTAAAACGACATGAAACAGAGTTGCAGCAGAGATGAAGCATATAAATAGGGTATGTCTCAAAAATCGTTAACGTTCACCAAATTTTTTTATTCTTTTTTTACTGATATCTGAACTACTTATTCGTTGCAGCACCTGCTCTAATGTTGTAGGAATAAAGCCAGTAAAAGCAAAGATGTGGCAAATTAAAGGAAAAAGTTGAGAACACGTAAGAGTTAGTCGAATAATACTAAAAAATATAGAAAGTGTAAAGTAATGGAAAAAAAACTCTGAATCTACTTTTAGACAATACCTTACTCTAGCCTTACTTTCGTCTCTAAGCTTTCTGCTAACAAGAAAGTGCTTTCAATATGTTATATGCATTTTTTAAAAAAGAGTGGTGCAGTAATGTAGGTGTGTTTGTGAGTGTTGTGATACATTCTGAAATTAATAAGAAAAGCGAGAGCATCCCAATCGCAATACATTCGCTGCTTTGCACGCATCCATTTTGATCAAAAAATGTCATCACAGCAAATATGAAACTGTCCGCATCATAATCAAATGCACGCTCCATTAACGGTTTAAGATTTTATAAAAATAAAACCATCCAACATATTATAACTTGAAAGTAATGTATCTTACGCTTACGAGTTAATACGTACTGTATCTTATGTTTTAAGCATATGCTTGTGCTGTATAATGCGATTAAGCAACAAAATGTTATGTCGTGTAAATTATTAAATTTATAAATATGTTTTCATTAAATATAAAACATGAGTTTAGTGCGAATAACAAGTATTGCATTGATTTCAGCTTTACAACTATTAGCAATTTATATTATTTATAGATTCGAAATGCTGTCAACTTTATAAGTCGGTGTGTTATCAACGAATATTTAATCGGTTTTTTATTATCTAAACCAAAAAAAATTGTTGAAAAAGATTGAAGTGAGATGGAAAGAAAAGATTAAAAAAATAATTTCAGTGATGCAGTAAACATACGTCTTGTGGCATATAATGCTAACGACTAAAGTAGCGGTAATGACATTTCAACAAATTCGAGGTTTTAACGTTGCTTTAATTATGTACAGTATCATCAAATCGAAAACATAGGTTAATTCACAAAACTGTTTACTTTAATGTAAAACTTAACCAAAATATATAGGTTCTTTAAACCAATATATATATTCTTTTGATTTTAATAAAAAAATTTAGTGATGATAAATTTCAAAGATGGATTGCGAGCTTTTACTAGGAATTGGCAATTAATCAACATAAAACCAATATAGAAGTCTAATATTTATGTAATAAATTCAAGTAAGCTTATAACGAATAAATGAAATTTATAACTTTAACTGCGAAAATAACAGCATTCTCATTCCCACTAGAATGACAAAAATACAAAAAATTATATTCTTTTAAATGCGCTTAAAAGACTTGATAGTTGTGTGAATCAATTGTTGCCTGTAGTATGTAGTATAAATCAAGAGAAGGGTTAATTTTTTTAAAAAAAAGTATACAGTGAATCGTCGTTAACTGCACCCATTTATTCACTTACAAACTCTTCAGAGAAATTTTCACATAAATACCAAACGTGTGAAAATTTCATTCATTGAAAATGTGCAAACGATAACTACAGTAAAAGCAACAAAAAAATATACCAAAAGCTAACACTTAATTTCAATTTATATTTTCTGTATTCGGTAGAAAAGATTGAATTATAGCATCAGTTAAGCTTTTTATTATGTTTGCTACTAAAAAATTGTTATGAACGCTTTGTTTCATCTATTTCTCGAGTATAATTAAGTTCGATCTGTTGAAAGTTTACAAGTTGGTCTCTGGATATAATTTATATTATGAATTCAATAGAATAATTTCGAACAGTTAAAATTTTAACTGAAGTTTAATTTAAATTTTGCTATTAAATAGCGAAAAAATTAAGATTTGTTTAATTTACTCTATAAAAACAAATTTTGGATAACCATAAATTATTTTATTAAATTAATTAACACATTGTAAATAATTAAGCTTTATAGAAAAACATTTTGAACTAACTTCAATGTGAAAATTGACTTTTTAAAATTTTAAGTATTTAACTATTTTTTTTAACAGGATGACAGAAAAATTAAAAGTTGCCTGAAATTTTATTTTCGCTTTTTAGGCAATTTCTGGTAAATAGGTTATTATGTAGTAATTTTAGACTTACTGTAAGAATATTTTTTCTATAATCAGCATTTACTTTTAACAGTTTGACAATTATCAAAATACATTTGATTTTAAAATGATTTTGAATAAATGATTATTTAGTTGAATCTACCAAATTATGAACACAAGCAAAAGATTTGAAATCAGTGGTCTATTTTAGAACGATATCAGAGTCTACATAAGTTAATTTCTTTGTGTTTAGGGTGCTCTGCAAAAAACTATTAATATTTAGGGACACATGTCTTTAATACAAGAAAAGCATTTAATTTTTCTATCTTATAATCCTAATTAAATGATTTGGTGATCACCTGACTTGCGTGGAACATAGATTAGTATAATTATAGAATCAAATGTTATGCTTATTTTACCATTTTTGGGAATTAATTAAATATAATTCTCCAAAAGTATTTTCGATGATAATGTGTAGAAAATGGGAAAATAGGCATAATTTATTTAATACCTAATATTTTCATATACTGGTTTATTTTGTTGTTTTCATGAACATAACATAACTTTTTAGACAAGAAAAGAAAATTTGGACATCGCTTTAACTAATAAATGTAAGCCATATATAAAACGCCGGAACAGTTGACAGTAACTATAGTGAGCTTTCCATTTGTGTAACAAAAAAGTAAAGCTTACATGAAAAGTAACACACAAAAAATGAAGAAAATCATGCAAGTGTTGTAAAAGAAAATATTTGAAAGTACAGCATCAAAACGTTGATGCTATGGAAACGTGAAGGTGTCAAAACATCAAAATATAAACCATAGTACACATAGTATTTAGTAGTCTGAGGTTACTTCACTTCACGCCCAACGTGTCCATTGCATGTCCATTGCATGACTGCATAAAAGGCTATAAGTTATATTACAGGCTGTACTCTATAGTCTGCACATCGAGTTGATTTAGAGTATTCGTCAACACATCAGCAAATAAATATTAGTCCCAAATGTAATGCTTAAGTGTATGATTTTATGCATTTTTGACATACAAACATTTTCAGGTGTGTGTGAGTATGTGTGAGTGTGTGTGAGTGTGTGCTGCAAACGAGAAGAAACATCAAATCCATTCTCATTTGCTTCCTACGGAAATATTGATGAGATCAAGAAGGGAAAAAAATTGTCTCAAGCCAAGCCTTATCCTATCCGATCCCATCTCTCTAGAGTAAAATGGCAATATATATATACATAGATTGTATACCTGAACGCTTACACCATTCACTACATCAAACATATAATGGATATGAGAGGAAGTCCAAACAGGAAGCAGCATACAAAAAGTAGGGGACAATATAGCTATTAGCCCCTTAAAAAGGAAGTTTAAACACATCAAAAGCTAAAAACTTTATTTTCTCATGTGTAAGGCAACCAAATCGAAAGCATTAACTACATCAACAACAAAAATTAAAACCAACGTTCAAACCCCTATTTATTTGATTACATTAGCAATCGATACAAATTCAATACCAATTTAGTTATATAATCGTAAACAATATATTCAATTAACCTTTTAGTTTATTGAAAGCATTACTAACTATTAAGAATTAAGTTACCATAATATTCACATAAGTTATAATTCAGTGATGTATGTTCAGTCATGTATGATCTCATTTATACAATAAACCGATATATGCTTACTTGAATCAAGTTTTATTTAGTAATGGAAGGAAAGTCCATATGGAGAGTCACGTATCGCTAATTTTTTTACTCAACTTAGTATATTTTTTGATAACGCAGTACTATCGACAAAACCAAGTTTTTTTCAGTTTATAATGCAGTATTTAATACTATAATTATATATATGTATAAAATGGTTTTAAATGAATTTAAAAAGTGTATATTTTATATTATATTTATTATGAATTTAAACAATAGGCTAGAAATAAAATATTATAAAATAGAGTGTTTAAACATACATTCAGTTATTTTACAAAAAAAAGTTTTTGTTAAAAGCATGACCTTTTAATCTAATTTTTATGTAAATAAAAACTAATCCGAATTTTTAATAAAAATTAATTCATATCAAATAACAAGTCAATATTTTATAACAGCACTACTAGTGTAACATTTTATCCATTATCCGACTTTTATATTTAAAGTTTTTATTTTGCTCACTGTAAAAAGAAAGCAAGCTTATGGATTTGATAAAGTACGTCCGTGAGCGGGTGTGCGTTTCTCATTCAATTACGTTTAGTTAAAACACAGAATTTGAATGAAATGTTGCTTTTGAATAAATTATATACTATTTGAACTGTTGGATATTATAACATTTTTATTAAAAAAATTTAAATACGGTACACTGAAAAAATTGGATCGAACACCGCGAGTTAAATTTTCATTATTACTGACATTATACTACTATTAACATCTTATTTCTTTAAATCATTAACGAATTGTATTAAACCTAAAAATAATAAGTTAAAAAGTATTGTACTAATTACGATGGGAAGTTGAAGATGTTTGTCGGTAGCACACAGGTTTAAGCATTTTTCAGCTCAATTAGAAGCTCACAACGTTCAGTACAAAATTATTAACATCAAAGATTTATTGTATAAATTGTATTATCATTCAAATCTGTTGATTAAATTTATTTATAAAATTAATGAAATGCTCGATTTTAGTTGTTCATCAAACGACAGAAGAATAAAATCAGTATCTGCTGGTTTAGTTAAATTGAGCCAGAATTTCTTAGCTTATTTCTTAGTTAATAATTATACAATTTCGTATTCTTATATATCGAGATTTTTTTAGTGGCTCAATGCATACATAAATATAGCATATTAAAATATATATATATATATATTTGAGATTACCCCTAAGGACCATTGGTTTGACTTAAATATGCTCTTAAAATAAAAGAGTGTTTTCTCTTACTTTAAGCGTAGCTATAAATCTAACAAACTTATACATTACACGAGTTATTTTTACATTAGCAGCTCAATAACTGTTTCAAAAACTTATATTTATGAGTAATAAATTTCAATATAAACTAGTAATTTTAAAAGCATTAAATAAATACTTATTAGAATTAAATTACATCATTCGTTAAATTAAATATTTATTCAGTACATTTTTTATCGATTGTTATGCGTATTCGGCAAAACTTTTTAGTGAACTGAGTATTTAAAATTTGCGTTTTGCAATAATAGTTGAATTAGAATTTACGCTCCAAATAAAATAAATTATTTATATTTATTAATCCCTCTGTCCTTTTTTATGATGATTTAAATTTAAGTCAGACTAGGAATCATCCAGAAATTTAGGATCTAATATCAGTTTATTAATTTGTCAATTGTTTCATTCGTTTTGAAGAAATTCTGTACTGTACTCAAAGTCTAAATGTTTTGATTTATGGGTTGGAAAACCATAAGATTAAGAGTTCTTTTATTTTGAAGATTTAAAACAACAAAACATTTTCCTAAAATCTCGAAAAATCTAGACAACTCTGATACCCTATTCCACTATATTAATATTAATGTGAAATATTCAAATAAAGAGTTAAAACGGAACAAAAAAAATTTCGGCATAAAGACAAGAAATAAAACAATTTTATAGTAGAAACTCAGTACTGAAAACCGTAATTTTTGGAAAAAAATATAGAATTAAGCGAATTAATTAAACTAATATAGTTAAACAAAAATTATGAGTGACAATATAATAGATCAAATTACAATTTTGTTTTATTTGTAATGAGCTTTTTATTAAAATTTTCACAAAAATGTTTATATTTTTCCATAGTGACGCTTCTGTGTTCAAAGAATATTAACAATAATAATAAATGAATAAGCTTGTGGTCTATAATTTTAAAATGTAAGTAAACATTATTATTGTTTGGAGAATAGTCCATTAGAAAAAAAGAAAGAAAAAATGAATATGCAAAATATTGATAGTTTAAAAAATTGAAATGTTTAAAAGGGCAATAAAAATGGCTAATAGTGTATAAAATAAGGTCTCAAAAATATTTGATTTAATAAAATAAATTATAAAAATTTACTAATAATTAAAAACCGCTTAATATTATAATTTGCAACCAAAATTCTCGCTCTTTATGCACTAAATAAATGCGCAAAATTTAGTTTAATATTTTTCCTCTCATAGTTTTCTTAAATTTTATGAACATAAATAATTTTAGGGGTTTTATACAATATTTTTATAGAAACGAATCCAAAACTCATTTACAGAACGCGCATAAATAGAAAAAAATATGATATAAACATGACATTGTGTAAAAATAAAGAATTTATATAGCGAACTATTAATTTAAATTCAATGCGTGTTTATGCATACCAAAGCAAATATTATTCTAACTTACTCTGAATTCAAATAAAGTGGCGCATGGATTTGGAAAATTGTTTTCTAATCTGTATAAATTGCAATGTATACTTAATTAAACTGTGAACTATCTTAGATGTTTTGCTTAATTATGTAAAATTTTAATTGAAAAAAAAATCAAACGGATATATTGATTCAAATAAACTGTTGAAAACGTATAAACTAATGAATTATTTATGGCAGAATTGCAATACTTTTTACAAATACAGCACTGCTATAGTACTTGCTGTTATGAAATAGATTGATGCGTCAAAACACAGTTTTACACTATAAAATATAACACAATACAATAATTATAACAATGAAGAGATAAATCTAACGTTAATATCAGTAAGAAACAGTATGCGACCAATGTTTCGATTTTAGATTTACTATAATTAACCGATATTTGAAAATTAATTGATACTTGAGTTAATTCAAATTTTAACAGACAATTAAATTTATATTAGCATAATATAATGATATGGTGTATTGTTTATCATTATATGACAAAAAATGCGAAATCAAATCCATGTCTAATAATACTGTTAAATTCATATAATATATTATGCGTACGTTGTGTTGCGAGACTGTAATATCAGTACGCCATAGAGTTTATTGGATTGCAATGAATAGAAAATGTATTCAACATTGATTCGAGTGCATAATACAAACGCAAAATACCTGTACGTATGAATGCAATACTCAAATAGAAAGGGTGGAGATTCCAAAAGTCCGAGTAAACGGAGCAGAAATTTCATTGCATAGATTTTTTTGTTATAAATGCTGCGTTTTTTAGGGAATGTCAATTCATCCTCAAGATGTAGTGAATTTTTTTACCGCTGTGTCAATATATTAAAGCTTCGAGAAATTTTATCAAAGAGCACATCAGGCATATAATATAACGCATGACTTTAGTAGTATTAACTCGGTTCACAATCAAAATTGTGCAAATGCTAACATCGAATATCTTTTATGAAATGAAAGCTTTTATAGTAAAAGCAGGCAAACACATACTAATTAGATTTGCATTGATATTTTGCCAGTTCTGAATTAATGACTTAACGAACTATGCAATAGAGATTCAATTGAAATGCATCACAGATTTTCAATTTGATTTCATTTAGTCTGGCATAAGGTAAAAATGCACTGCAAGCCATTACCTAATGGAATATTATGTCTAACGGGTTATATCTTAGGTTTGCACCTTAAACGCAAAAATAGCGAAATAGTGCTCACGTTGACAATTGTGCATCAGTTAGCTATGCCTCGATGACATGCTAGAAAAGAATTAGAAATAAATCAGGCAAAACTCTCCGCTGTCATTGATCGACCAATAAGACAAGAAGTCGCAACTCAATACATCATACATTCTCAATATTTAAGCTCTTCAGTTAATCAATCAATAAATGCTTACAATAGTATTAATATAAAGGCAAACAAAATGATTTCTAATTGTTATTAAATTACTGTTACAAGTACTCAACATATTTTATTAAATGTTTATCTAACCATATCTTAATGATAGGCAAACAAATGTTTGATAAATAGTTGGGTATTTAGTTAATGTTATGCCACAAGAATTTCAATTTACATATTCTAACAATTTAATTATACTCAGCGCAAAAATTTTCTGCAAATTTAAGAACTTTTAAAATCAATAGAAATATAAAAATATTTTTTTGCCGACTTGTCGGGTATTAATATATATAAAAATAATATATTTGTTATGAATATAATTTGAGTAATGTTGGCTACAAAAAAATCAATATAATATTTAAGCACACTTCAATATTTGATGATTTCCATAATAACTTATATAGCATTACGGTTAAGCTTAAAAAGAGTTCACGTAGGGTTTAGAATCTAACTTATTTAGAATCTTACTAAATGATATTTCAGCTTTGATTTTGTTTGTAGCAATGCATAAATAATAGATGAGCAAGTTTTCAGGCAAAATAAAGAAATTGTGATTATAATGTTGGACTGAGAATGTACTCAATTAATAAAAAATAAAAGATTTATTTAATTAAAAAACTGAATTCTAAACAAACTCTAGATACTTAAAAAAACTATAATTTTAACGAAAACACAAATAAAGTTAATTTCAATTTCAAAGTTTATTGTTTCATAAAATTGAAGATCTGTTATTTTAATAAATACAATTCAAACTTAGGTAAAATATTCCATTTCCCTTAAAATTGACAAAAAAATGATTATATTCGTCAATAACTTTTCCAAAAAAATTATTAACTTTTTTCGATCAACGTTTTAATCTAATTAGAGATTAATAACTGACTACTAAGTTTCAATGTATTATTGATGTAAATATTCCGTTGTACAGTATATAAAGCCATAAAAAGCTAGTAGCGATGGGGAGGCAGTAAAAGTTTTGTTATATCGTGAAAGGAAATGGAAAACGCTTTAAAAGTTGGAAGGGGGAGTGATTCCTAGATATCGCAATCTATTATTGCGGTAATATTAATTATTTTGGTTTGTTTGACTATAAAATGCGTGTAATAAAAATTGTCCATATAATATAAAAACAAGATAAAGTGAGATTAAATTAAATTACAGATTTTTCTGCAAGAATATTGAAAGTAATTTGAGATTATGATGAATTTAACCAAATAGAGATTAAATGATGAAAAATGAAATTAACAAAATTAGCAAAAAAAAACATTTCTTTCAAAATAATAGAGTAATGCTGGAATAAAAAGTGTGAGCTAAGAATGGATTGCTGTGTGACCACACAGTAAATTTTGTTAATTTAAATATCTATTGTTGCAGTATAGGGCGATGAAAGCATTACTGCTTAATGTATTTTTTAAGCAATTGACAGACAAACAAAGCGACAATTGACTGGAACTACTGTGGGGTCATACATATAGCGATTGCTTTGTGGCTAAAAATACGCATATATTAAATACTACATAAAAGTAATAAATAATTTTAAAAACTAATTAACAAAAATATTTAATACACTCGACTCAATAATAAACTCAGAAATCAAATTGATTTAATGAATGGTTGCATTCTGAACAGTTAGAACGAAGTCATTAATGCTTATAGCATAGTATAAGCGAACAGATGGTTCACATGCAGTACTTAAGCAGATGGTTGTAGTCCAGGTGAAAAATCCGTCGTTTCTTTTTACATAAAACTATCGTAGTATCGCTGCTCTTTGAGACGAGGCACACGTCTGCCACGTGCCTCACTATTATACACAATGTACGCACACTGCCAACCAAATTATTGAAAGTCAAATAAAAGCTTATTTCATCCCAACACACAAAGCTTAAAATTTTATTATTTTCTGTGTATTTTTTAAGTATTTAGCTTTGATTACGCTTTAAAACTGATTATTTTAATTTTCTTAATTTAAATAAATTTGACTCTTAAGTATTTCCATAAATTGAAAAGTTTTGCTTCCATAAAATTTAAATAAATTTATCGAATTTTAATTAATTTTATTAAATATATGAAAACTTACATTTCATACTAATATAAAAGATATATATTTTTTAAAAAAATCAATTTTTCTGCGGTACGCGATCATAAAAATATATATGCCTTTAACTATTTTTTTTATTCTGTAAGCTTATATTCGCGTTTTATTTTTACATTAATACGAGTCGTATTAGAAATAATAGGTTTAATGATAGGTTGCGTAGAGAAACGATTCCTCAATTTGAGGAACATTTAGACAATCTTTCAATTTAGCAATTTTTTATACTAACAGACACTGCATAAACCGAACAAAAGCACAAAACACTGCGAATAAATTAAGTAAAAAAAGTTTCGCTTACCTCTTCTTCGGTGGATGTGTTCACCGATTCCATCGATTGATTGAGTTGAATCGTACAATTTTCTGCTGATTGAGTTGACAGTTCCATTATCTTTACATATTTTGAAGAAAAAGATAGCACAAACTTAATAATGACATAAAAACTGAGTTGTGTTATATGTGGGTATAATACCGTCAATCAATACAAGGTAGTTTCACACACTATTTGATTATCTATTGCTGTTTTTCGCTAAAAGTTTTTTCTATAAAAAATAATTAAAACAAAAAATTTTGACGTTAAAAAAAATATTGGTTTTATCATTGAACGCGTGTGATAGTGTGCTGTGAATGCATTTAGAGCTAATGTGTATATGAAAGTATAGTAAGTGCCGCTCTTTTAGAGTCTGCCGATTATAGTCACTCCGTTGCAAAGAATTGATATTCTACGTCGAATAGTGCTGCGCTCTAATGCAACATTAGAGTATCATTGTTCCCAACATATTCCTAGTAATTAATATGTCTCGAGTATCAGTCATTTATTAAAGAATAATAAATATGTTTTATACTATCTATGGTTTAATCCCATCACGAATATTCAAACGAAATTTATTGTAATGATTTGGTTCGGTTTTTGCATGAAATCCTACGCGATTTGATTTGAGATTAGAGTTATTTCTATTCCTCGATTCCTAATATGTATAATCTTGAAATATCAGTAAAACTATTAGCTTAGAATGGTATCGAAAAAAATAAAATTTTCTAAAAGAATAGCATTAGAACGGAATCTGAAAAAGATTGGATTCCGTATTAAAAGCATGCAATTTATATTGCCATTTGTAGCTTATTTTTATAATTATTTAAAGTAATGTGAATACAAATCTAGACTATTAGTAATACCCTAATTGATATTGTTATCAAAGTATTTTAGTTAATTTATCGCACGATAAAATGAAAGCTTAAAAAATTAAAATCGAATTGGAGTGTAATATCGAAGTTTAATATA